>CALSCO010000095.1:0-26280 GCA_943704415.1 Parvularia atlantis | reverse complement strand
GCGCTGCCGGTGTTGAACATGTGTAGCGGGCTGGTCGGTGGCGGGAGGGTTAAGGGGCAGCCTGAGAGAGAACTCAACTGACGTACACGTAGCAGTTACCCATCACTAGACATACCACCCCACTACACTACCCGCCATACTTCCGGCGCGGGTTCGTGGTGCGGCAAACCGCTGGGATAGGACGGGACTGCGCACAGAGAACTGAACAGCGGTGCAGCGAGGCAGAGTGGGGTGGTTCACTGCTGCTGCTAGCGTCGTGTAGCCGCAGCGGCCGGTGCCACCCGCTACGTATCAGCAGTTAGCAGGACGCACGCAACCCACTTATGGCGACCGAGCGGACGAAGCTGCTCACGGCCGACGCCGGCGGAGACGAGGCGGACGAGGCCATGGTCAACGGCGCGGGCGTCGGCGACGACGCGGCCGGCGCCGACGGCTTCGCGGACCTGCCGAGCAGCGTCTTCAACCTGACCAACACGATCGGTGCGCCGCTTTCGGCAACGTGCCCGTGCCGCGTGGCTGATCGGTCGCCGCGGCGGCGCAGTGGGCGGCGGCGTGCTGGCGCTGCCGTACGCCTTTGCGGTGCGGCCCGACGACGACGCACGGCGCGAGTGCGCGTGGCACTGACGCGGCGCAGATCTCGGGGCTCTTTCTTGGCGTCTTCTTCCTGCTCTTCGTCGCGGCGCTGTCGTACTTCTCGCTGCTGCTGCTCATCCGCTGCACCGAGCTGGCGCCGCAGCGCCACCGTGCGACGTACCGCGGTGCGGCCCCGCGGATCCCCCCTTTCGACGCGGGGCGCTTAACTGCTGCCGACAGGTATTGCATGGCTCTCGTTCGGCGCAGGCGGCGTCTTTGCGACCGACGTGGCGCTCCTCCTCTCGTGCTTTGGCGGTGCGCGCGGCAGTGGGGGCAGGAGGCAGCGCATGAAACGCTGACCACACACGGCAGCTATGTGCAGCTACCTCGTGATCATCAGCGACATGATGGTCCCGCTCATCGCCAACTGGTCGCAGCAGTGCGAGTCCCTGGTGCGGCGCTGCCCCGTGCACGCGGGCCTGTGTGCTCAGCGTGCACGCCAGATCAACCGCAGCATCATCATCTTTGCCAGCATGGCCATCCTCTTCCCGCTCTCGTGCCTGCGCTACCTCAACATGTTCCGCTTCACCTCGCTCGTCGCCGTCCTCGCCATGCTCTACCTCGTCATCGCCGTCGTCGTCAAGAGGTGTTTGCGCCGCACACACACACACACACACACGTGCACTCGCTGACTCGCCGCCCAGCGGCATGTCGATCGCCCAGGGCTCGCTGTGGGACTGCCGCGAGAACCAGTGCGTCGACCTCGCCGTGTTCTCGTTTGACTTTTTCCGCACGATCCGTGCGTGCGACCGCTGCGCGGACCTCGTGCACGCAGCACGCGCTCACTCGCCGCCGCGCCGCGCTGCAGCCATCATCAGCTTCGCATTCACGTGCCAGATGAACCTGTTCTCGATCTTCACCGAGCTGTTCAAACCCACGACGCGGCGCATGATTATCGTCTGCGCCATGTGCGGCCCCAGACCGTGCATGCGCACGCGTACGCAGACGCTCATTTCGCGCGCGCAGCTCGCTCGGCATCTGCACCACACTGTACATGCTCATCGGCATTTTCGGCTACCTCAACTTTTTCGACGAGGTCAACGGCAACATCCTGCTCAACTACGACCCCGACGACATTGTGATCAACATCGGGCGCTTTGGTGCGTGCTCCGCCTCTGCTCTCGGTGCACAGTTGACAATATGCGCGCGTGCGGCAGGCGTCGTCTTTGTTATCCTGTTCTCATTCCCGCTCATGGCCCACCCGAGCATCAACACGATCGACGACCTGTTCTTCGTCAACAAGCCGTTCTCGTGGGTGCGGCGCATCACGACCGCGTTCGTGCTGAGCGCCGCGGCCCTGATCATAGCGCTCTTTGTCGAGGTGCGCTCTCTGCCTGTTTGCGCTGCGTGCGGTCGCTTACATGCGCGCGCCACGCAGGACGTGAGCCTGATCTTTGGTGTGGCACGGCGGCGCGCCCCACGTGCACGCAGCTCACGCACTGCCCGCGTGCGTGCCCAGGTGTGACAGGCTCGACGGCCGGCAGCATGGTCGCGTTCATCCTGCCCGCGATGTTCTTCCTCAAGCTGTCGCCGCTGCCCAACTTGGTGCGCGCCGCGTGCCGCGAGCGTGCTCGCTGCGCATCGTGACGCGGTCGCCCTGCAGACGTGGATCAAGGCGACCGCGTGGGTCATGCTGGGCCTCGGCTTCGTCTTCATGATCGCCTCGACCACGGTCACGATCATCGACGAGGTGCGGAGCGCGGGCGGCAACAGCACCAGCCCGTACAACTCGACCTTTTGCAACAGCAGCAGCAGCAGCAGCAGCGCTAACGTGGGCCGCAGCTTTATTGTGCCGCCGCTGGCGTCCCTTGTACAGTGAGTGCTCAGAAGGGCGACGGCATCGGTGGCGGGCTTTGCAGCGACAGCACTTGCAGGTCGCGCCGCACAGCCGTCACCTTTTGCACGAACGTGTCGCGGTTGCGGGGCTGTAGTGACCGGTCGACGTCGACCATCAGCTGCGTCAGCACCTGGCCGCGCGCGTTAGCACCGCTCCACAGGCAGCAGCCGCGGGCGCCGCACCGTCTGCACCGCCTCCTGCTTGTCCTGCGGCTGCGCCTGCACGAGCTGCGTCGCGTACTCGTTGAAGAACTGGCGGCGGCGGCGGCGGCGGCGGCGGCGGTGTCAGTCCCCGGCCACACACACCACGGCTCGCCCGCACGCACCTGCTCGTTCATCAGGATCAGCGGCAGCAGCGGCCGCGAGACCGAGAACTGGATCTGCGTCTCCTCAAACATGACCATCTGCAGCAGCAGGTACAAAAAGTAGCGCAGGATGTCGGGACGCTCGGTGATATATCTGCGCCACAGTGTGAGCCCCGGCAGCCGCCGCGCGCGCACTGCACACGCACCGGGCGAGCGGGTGCAGCACGGGCGGCGTCCCGTACGACAGTAGCGCGGGCCGCGAGAGCGCCTGCACCTGGCGGTAGACAAACGTGCTGATCGTGTCGAGCAGGATGCACGACTGCTGCAGCGGCGCGAGCTCTGCGACCACGGCGCGTCATTGCGGGAGGCGCACAGAGACGCACTGCAAGACGCACGCACCCACGCCCTTGATGCCCTCGGCCAGGCACATGAGCACGTACACCAAAAACTCCTGCGGCACGCTCGTCTGCTGCGAGAACAGGTGCTCCGGTACAAACGTCTCGAGCAGCTGGAAGAAAGACCGGCCGAGCTTGACATACGTCTGGTGTGCGCACATGCGTCAGCACGTCCACCGCACGCAGCGCGCGGCGCGCGCACCATCATGTCGTCCAGCGAGATGTGCAGCGCGAGGCGCACGAGCATGTCAATCGCCTTGTCGAGCGTGGGATCGCCATAGATCTGTGCGTGCGCACACGTCAGCAGCCGTGAACAACGCGACCGGCCACCGCACCTTGAAGATGCTGAAGTTGACGGCGCCCTCCATCAGCACGTTTTTGAAGATGGCGAAGCACGCCGCGATCGCCTTGAGCTTGCGCGGGTACAGCTGGTCAGCCGAGGCGACGATTGTCAGCGCGCGCTCGCCTAGCGCCGTGCGCCGTGTCAGCGCGTGAGAACGGCCGAGCGTGGTGCGCGCACCAAACGTCTTGAGCAGCTCGCTCGTGTCGCGGAAGAGCATGATCGGGCTCGGCGACGAGTTGCCAAACTGCGCGCTCGCCCGTCAGCATCGCCAGGCGCACGCCGACATGCACGCACCTGTATTCGCCCGTTGCGGTTCTGCACAAACTCGGCGAAGAACTTGAGGATCGGGATGACGACTTCGGGCACGTCGTACAGCGCGTCGAGCGCGCGCATCATCACGGGCATGAAGCGCGGGTAGAACCTGTGCGGCGCGGCGTCACACGCTGGTCTTGCCGCACTTGTTTCGCGCGCGCACCAGTCGAAGATGAGCGTGTACGTCTTGCGGTCGCAGGCGGCCATGATGCCGCGCATGTCGCGGAACGCGCCGATAAGCCAGAGCTGCGGCGTCGACGCCGGCTCAGGCACGCAGCGCGCGCACACGCCGCTCGCACCTGTGCCTTTTGCGTGCGGAACTCGGCCGCGAGCGTGATCGTCGCGAGCTGCTCCAGCCGATCCGAGATCGGCTTGGCAAACTCCACGAAGCGTTCTTCCATCCGGTCGGCGTCCTCGGCAAACAGCAGCTTGGTCAGGCACGAGCTGAAGATCGAGCGGTACTTGAAGTGCTGCGGCATGTCGAGGAAGGGGAACTGCTGGCTCTGCGGACAGCGGTAAGTGCTACGCAGCACCTCATCATCGCTCCTTGCGACGCACGTTGAAGTTGCGCAGGATAAAGTGCACGGTCTCGATGCGCGCAAACGTGCGCAGGCTGTTGTAGCCCGACGAGAGCACCTGGAACTCGTCGATCGTGCGCTGGATGATGCTGTCGCTGCCCGGCCACACGCTCAGGTTGGTCGCGCTGCGTACGCCGCCCCGGTCAGTACCACCGCAGCCCGCTAGCCGCGCCCACGCACAGCTTGCGCATGATAAAGTTGAGCAACATGTCCTGGTCGTTCAACCCCAGCCGCTCCGACATGACCGTGTACACCTTGGACGTGCGCTGCGCCTGGTCGCCGATGTAGGCCTTGCGGAAGTGCTGGAAGAACATGAGGAACGCGAGCTCGAGCGTGTCCTCGGCCGGCTTGGCCATGCCCATCTGTGCGCGGGCGCGATGCTGAGCGATTGTGCAGGTTGCGGGCGCGGGCGCGCACCTGGCCGAGCAGCGTCTCGTGCACGCTGATCAGCTGGATGATTTTGCTCGACTGGTCGCCGTCGAGTGTGTCCTGCGCACGGCTCAGCCGCGGCGGCAGGGCGAGGCAGCCGCGCACCTGGTCGTTGAGCGTCTGCAGCGTGCTGCGGTTGCCGATGCCGCGGGCCATAATGTTCACGAGCCACGTGAGGCGACCTGAGCGACGCGTGAGCGTGCAACGGGCGAGCAGCGGCGCGTCTGCGCGCACCCTGCAGCTGCGCGAGCTGATTGCGCGTCATGTCGTTGGCCAGCGCCGTGCCCGACTGCACCAGCTCCTGCACACAGGCGTCAGACGTGCGTGCGCACGCAAGGGGCGTCGCACGCACAAAGTACGTTGTCGCGAGCGGGTCAAACAGCGACAGCAGGAACGCCACCGACTCGGTATAGTTCCACCGCGACAGGCTCCCGACCATGTCGAGCTCGATCAGCAGCGACTCTTCGTCGTCGTCAAACACGCCCGCCGTCGCCGTCTGGTCGACCGACTGCACGCGCGCGCTCACGTACGCACAGAAGACCTGCGCGGTGCCAGCGTCAGTTGCACACGCGCATCGGGGCGAGCGGCCCGCGCCACCTGCGGGATGTACAGGTCGAGCCGGTGCGGGCGCGTGGGCTTGACCATGTACGACGACGAGGTGATCATCTTGGCCCAGAAGTTGAGCAGGTACTGCAAGCTGTTGGGCGACCACTGCGGCCGCGCGGCAGTGAGGGCACGGCTGGTGCGGCGGAGGGCCGGCGCGACGCACGTTGAACGACTGGAACGAGCGCGTCGTGAGGGCGGCGACGAGCGCGATCCACTCGGGGTAGGCGTCGACCATGACAAGCTCGCCCAGCTGATGCGTCGCCTTGAGCCGCACGAGGCACCGGCACAGCTCGTGGTAGTTGGCGACCTCGTGCAGGCCCTTGCCCGTCGACATGATCTGCACCCGGCCGCGTGTTCATCTCACCACTGCCGACGCCAGCGGCACACGCGCGCACCTGCTGCAGCCCCTGCACGAGCGCGCTCAGGTACTTGTGCCGCTCGGGATCGCCCAGCAGCGTTCTCCTGATCGATGCGAGCTGCACAATGCACTCCATCGCCTGGCGCGCCGTGCTCAGCCGCCGCCCCAGCCTGTCACGCATGCACGCACGCACCTCGCGCGTCATCGCCGTGTCGGTGAAGGTGTTGTAGCAGTCGAAAAACAGGCGCGTCGTCGCCGTGTCCTCAAAGTGCGCGCGCCACCCGATCGGCACCTGCACGCTGCCCGAGTCGTCCGCCGCGTCCTCGGTCGCGCTGCCGATAAAGTCGAACGTGAGGCACAGCCTCACGAGCGTCAGCGCCTTGAGCTGCAAGCTGCCGAGCTCGGTGACTGCGCGCGCGACACGTAGGCGTGAGCACAACGAGGCACAGCGCGGCAGCACGCACCGGTGCCCGGGAACCGCTGCGTCAGCAGCTGCCGCACGAGCGATAGCCCCAGCTGGAAGATCTGCTGCAGGTGCGTCTCGCGGAACGTCGTGGCGATCTTGCGGAACCGCGCGGCCCTGCGAGCGCGTGCGTCATGCTGCGTCGCCGCGCACGTGCGCCCACGCGACGCACGTGCGCTGCGAGCCCGGCTGATTCATCTCCTGCACGAGCTGCGCGAGGATGACTAGGCCGATGTTGTAGTACTGCGGCGGCGAGGTCTGTGCGCGGACGCGCGCACCAAGCGATCAGCCAGCGGCGCACGACGCGGCGAGGCACGCGCCTGCACGAGCTTGATTGTCAGGTCGACCGTGTTGCGCAACTCCTCGCTGTCAAACCACCCGAGCTTGGTCACGCGGCTCAGCAGCTGCGCCAGGTTGACCGCCAGGTACCCGTCCAGCTTGGGCCGCGCCATCAGGTACTGCACGATGTAGTTGCCTGTGCGCGGCACGGCCAACGTCACACATCCCGCGCGCGCGCGCGCCCATCGGCCCCGCCACGCACGGATTTCGAGCTTCTCGGCCGTCTCAAACAGCCCAAAGTTCTTGGTCACGTTGCGCTGGAGGCTGCTCGCGCGCGCGCCACACCACCCCGTCAGCACGACGATGGGATGGCGCCATCGAGCCGCGCGCCAAGTCGTCGTCTCGCACCTGAACGCCGCAAACTGCTGCGCCTCGGGCACGGCCGAGTTGTCGAGCACGAAGCGGCAGTGCGCCAGGAACGCCGGCGCGTTGGCAAAGTCGGCCAGGGACTTTTCCGCCGCCTGCTGCTCCTGCGGGCAAGCGGGCGCGCGCGCGTGTGTCACCAAAGATCACCTCGGCGCACGGCGCGGGTGTAGGGCGGTGCGCGCACGCGGGGCCACGCGAGGGGCGAGGGACACGGGCGGCGCGCTACGCACCTGCGTGCTGCGCGGCGAGTACAGCTGCTGCACGAGCAGCTCGACCGTGCGCAGCTCGTGCGCCGCGGCCGCCGCCATTCGTCGTGGTCAGCGCAAGTGGGTAGCACGACGCTGTCACTGTTCGTAACTATGCCAGAAGTTGGCATTTCCGCAGAACCAACGGAAGGCCCGTCGTCCGTTTGCCGTCCGCCGTCGCTACAGCGGTCACAGTGGTCGCCGCACCAGCACGCCCTCGGCCACACCTGCTGCCGCCGAGCAGCGTGTGCTGCCGTCTTTCGTCTCTGCCTTCAACCGCTTCAACATAACCACAGGGCTCGTCGTCTGCCAGTGGAGCGTCTGAGCATTTCTCGCAAGAGCGCCCCAGACCACGCCGACTCAATTTGCGTATTCTGCACTTGCGTCCTGGCAATGAGCCATCCGGCACCCGCCAGCGGGCCCGCCGTGGCTGCGAACGCCTCAGAGCTCGGGAATCTAAAGCTGAAGAACGAACTGGCAGAAGTTGGACATTTTAATGCATACGTCGCTTCGTATACTTGAAAATGCTGAGCGTCTTTTAGGCAACAGCTACTATCTGACGAGGTTTGACCGTGATCTGGTCGTGCGCCTCTTGGAGCTCTTTGCGCGCACTATTCCGTTGCGCGATAGCGACGAAGTGCACCAATTGGCAGAAGAATTCAGAAAGAGCACATACGCGCTGCGACATGTGCCTTTGCAGACGCGGACACGGGCCAAGACTTTAATAACGGCTCTCAAGAATGCCACTGTGGGGCACGTCGCCGACATAGGCACAACCGACACTCAGGCTGCAGACTCAGCGCGTGCTGGCGCTTTAGAGAACCTTTTCCGACAGCTTCAGATCGGCAGCGATGACGTGGGAAAAGAGCAGATTGTTGATGCTCTCGAGCGCAAAAAGACGCTTGCTGTTTTGCGAAGCCTGATGCTTGGCACCAGTCTCACGCCTGAGCTGCATGCACTCCTTGAACAACTTCGCGTGACTAGATATTACATTGACGACCGGGCTCAGCCGCCGCGTTTCTTTATCTCAGGTCAACTGGAGAAAGAAGTTTTTTTGTCTCGCTTCAAGGAAGAATACAAGAACCTGGAGAAGAAGCAGGAGTTGAAGCTTCCGACTGCTGACCTGGTGATGCCTGTACTGGATGACATCATTGCCTACGAAGTGGACAGTACGTGCAGGCTTGCGCACATGGACGCGGGCACGAGCTACAACGCGGGTTCACAATTTCTCTGGGATATCGTTGACGATCTGGTGCAGGAGAGCATTCCAGAAAAGATAATGGACCCGACAGGTACAGCCGGAGGCTTCATGAAAATTGGAGGGAACTTTTACGTGATTACCGCAGCACATGTTGTTTCCAACGCTCGTTGTATCAAGGACAATAGCCATATCTATAACGGCACATGGGTTTCAGGCGATGCGCTGATATTCCTGGATATCGCTATCCTGAAGTTGAAGAATCCATTGCCAGACAGTGTATCCAGGCTTTTGAACCCATTGTCCTCGAGATGGGATGACAAGGGAATCTTTGTTGACTATTGGGAAGAATATTTGAAACACAACGTAGACTACTTTAAACCTATCGCGCCTGTGGAGTCCTTTGCGCCCGGTACAGAGATAATGAAGCTCGGACACGGCTCCGGCTACACGAGCGGTCTGCTGTTGGACGCGCGCGCAAGTGCATCAAGGACAGCAGCCGCGGCAGCTACCGACACCAGCGAGAAAGTCAAACTGCTTCCGCGTATGATTGCTGTGCGCCACCAACCACAGCGCCCATTTACGACGAACAACGACAGTGGTTCCGTCTATTATGCCGTTCAAGGGTGCATGCGATATCCGATCGCCGTTCATTCATTGACCAGCTCGTACAAAAGCCATCACTTTAAAAAAGCGCAACCGTCGCTGGAGCTCTGGGAAACCGCGTCGTTTGGAACGTGCCTCAGCGACGCCTTGGAATGGTTTAGTACGCGCATGAACGTCACGGTGCCTGAGCCAGTGTCAAGCGATCCAGTGTCAAGTGATGATACCGGCAACATTTCGTACGTCTGGTTTTTCGATAGCAGTGACACCCGGGTTGCGCATGACAAGGACACTCCAGGACGATCCTAACTTTTTCTGATAGGTTCTATTCTATCTTCTTACCTTCTACTGGTAGTGATTAGGCTCCGGGCGGCTGTCTGAGCACCGTTCGTCCTCCTCTGCTTGCCCTGATGCACCCGTTGGTTTCTTTCCCTTTTCGATTTGTCGTTCAGTTTGTTTCTTTGATCATGTCTCACTCGATGTGTCGTTGCTCTTTTGTCTTGTTTGAAGCGTTCAGCTGGAAATAAAATTCCGTTCTGCCAGCTGCGCAGTGCACGACGCCACTCTGCTGATCGCTACCGGGCACGCTCACGCTGGGTTAAAGTTCTGCCGCGCGCGCCCATACCGCGCGTTTCAGCAAACCCGGGGCCAACCTTGACGCGCACCGGGTCGAGGTAGTTGTACTCGCCCAGGAGTGATGCGTAGTCGGCGTCCTGCCCGTGCACGGCCTCGGCGCGCTCGACCCGCTCGAAGCGGTGCTGTGGCACATGCTCGCCTGAGGCGGTGGTCGCACGCGATCACGCCAAGCTCACGCCGCACAGCCGGCCGCACCGTGCGCAAAGGTCGCGCGGTCGCACTGCCCGCACAGGTCCAGCTCGGCGCAGTCGCGGCACGTCCACCGCACGCCCACGATCGGCTCGACGCCGCACCCATCGCACCGGAAGCCCACGTGCACCTGCGGACTCGACCGCTCGCGCGCCGAGCCGCCGCCGTCGTCGTGGTCGCTCAGCTCGTTGCCGCTCCCGCCGTTGTCCCACGTGCTGCCCGTCGGCCGCCGGCTGTGCCGCAGGATCCTGCTCGCCGGTCCTGCGTCAGGCACACGGGGCTGTGTCGCAAACGTCGCGTCGTTGCCGCCCGAGCCGCGATAGTGCTGAGCCGCCGCCGCCGCCGCCGCCCGTCACGCGCGCGCTGCTGCCAGTGCCAGCGCCGCGCACCTTGAAGTCGAACGTCATGCGCCCTGGCACCGGCTTGCCGTTCTTGGCCAGGTAGATGAAGTACTTCTGGATGCGACTGCCCACCTGCCGCAGACACGCACGCACGCGCGGCGAGTGAGCGGGCCGCAAGACGACAGCGCAACGACACGACCTGCTGCGGCGTGCGCGTCCCGAGCGCGCGCGAGATCTTGGTGTAGCGCTGCGCCAGCACGTCCTCGTCCGGGTACACCAGCAGCAGCTCCTCCAGCCGGCGCTGCTCCTCGGGCGTCCACGGCTGGTTGTACGTGGACGAGGCCGGCCCGGTGCCGGTGCGCCGGCGCTGCGCCGCCCCGTCGCTCCCGCTGTGGTCGCCGTCGCTGTCAGACCGTCGGCGCGGCGCGGTCTGGCGCGGCGGTCGCGATGCCGGCGGCGACGACGGCGTGGACGTGGGCGTCGACGTCGCCATGGGCGCATCGCTCGGCTGCACGGGCTGCTGCTGCGGCGGCGCGACGGTCGACGCGGCGGCATCGGCACGGCCGCGCGACGCCGCGAGCTCGTCCAGCACCGTGCTCAGCGCGGGGCCCGTGACAGGCGCTGTCCGCGCGCGCAGCCGCCGCCGCTCGCCCGGCCCGCCCGGTCCGTACTGCCGCAGGTCGATGGCCGGCACGGTCGCCACGGCCTGGTGCAGCGGCGCGTGCTCGGCCGTCTTGTCCCCACGCCGTACGCGTCAGCACCATCGCCCCCCTCCCCGCCACGCGCCACGCGCGCGCACGCCGCACCCCGGCCGCGAGGCGCCGCACGTAGCCGTCCGGGTCGGCGAGGGCGTCGGCGCGCATCCGCAGCAGCCGCGCGATGTCGGCGCGCGCGCGGGCCGCCTGAGCGCTGAGCACGCGCTCGACCGCGCACACGAGCTGGTACCTGCGCATCGGGCATCGCGCACGGCCCGCGATCAGCGCGCACACGGCGGGCAGGTCGCGCACTGCTCGTCGGCCTCGAGCACGAGCGCAGCGGTCTCGTCACGGTCGCCCATCACGTAAAATGACACGCCTCCTTCACGACGACGGTGCTCCGCACTCGCGCTCGTAGGCCACCGGCGCGTTGGCAGTTCTGGTACAACAGCGACGCACACAGAGCTCAGCGGCGCCGGCAGGTCACGGTGCAGGTGACGAGGCCGCAGTTGCCAAAGACGCCGCGCTGGCCCTGCGCTTGCAGCAGCCACGCGCCGCCGCTGGTCGTGAGCTGGCACGACTGCGACACGAGGCTGAGCGAGGGCGAGCCCGTGATGCCGTCCTCGTGGATGCCCGAGAGCGTGCACCTGTGCGCCCGCGATGAGCGCACGCACGCGCCGCCACGCGGTACGCACTCGTCCTGCGAGAAGGTGACGTCGGCGAGGGTGAGCGTCTGCTGCGCGCAGCCCGTCTTCTTGGCCGAGAAGACCTTGGGCGCGGTGCAGGCCGCGTCGTAGGCCCCGTTTGCGCAGCGCGCGCAGGTCGCGCCGAGCAGCTCCGCGTTGGCGCAGACGCACTGGCCGCCGGTGCCCGGCCCCGAGCACGTGCCGCGGCCGCTCGCGCACACGGGGCACGCCTCAAGCTCGTCCTTGAGCGGCTGGATCTCGCCAGACACCTCGCCGTCGACGGCGCGCTCGATCTCAATGGCCACGGCGCGGTTGAGCGCGCGCGTCACGTCGACCGTCGGCACGCTGTCGTACAGGATCGGCACCGGGTTGCCGGCCGCGTACGCCACAAAGGCGCGCAGTTGTTCGCGGTCGCACTGCTCAAAGCTCGGCACGCACGTCGTCCAGCGCTCGAGGATCTGCGCGCGGCTCAGCGTCGGCACCGGCACCCAGCAACAGGGAGGACCCGCACCACGCCGCGGCTGTCGCGCAGGGTCACCTCGTCAAACACGCCGCCGGCGATGACGCGGTTGATCACGCCCACGCCGAGCGCCTGCAGCACGAGCTGGTAGCTGTCAGAGGGGCGTGTTGGTGTGCAGTGGCGGCGACAGGCGAGGGGCGAACGCACGCTTCGCGGTAGCTCTCGTAGGTGAACATGGCGAGGAAGCTGACGAGGTCGACCAGGTCAGGCACGGCGCGCAGGACGATCGCCGACGACCACCACGGCACAGACGCCTCGATCACGGGCACGTATGTGCGGCGGCGCTCGGCAGTCGGCGCGTCGGCCGGGTTCGCCGCGGCCGTACCCATCTCGGCCGTGAGTGTGCCGGTGACGCCGGGCTGCTGCTCATCCTCCGCGCCGTCGGCCACGTCGCGGCGGTGGAAGATCTTGGTCGGCGCGGGCAGGCGGAACGCAGTGAGCTGGCCGTGGAGGGGCGTGTCGAGCAGGGCGCGGTCGCACTCGGCCTGCGTCTCGCAGCGGACGACTTCGAGCCGCTCCCAGATCTTGCCTGTCGGGTACGTGCTGTTGAGTTGTGCGCGCACACTCAGTCACGCCGACGCACGCACGACGCGCGCGCACGCACCGCAGCTCGGCACTGCAGGGCGCCGCCTCGATGTCGGCGTCGGCGCAGAACGCCTTACTGTCAAGCAGCTGCTTGGTCGCGTCAACGCCGCGGCCGAGCACCGCCGCGACGACGTCGGCGCCCGCGGTGCGCTTGCGCTGCTGCCGCACGGCGGCGGGCGCGGCGAGCTTGCCGAGCATCGCCGCGGTGTGCGCCGCGACGCTCTCGGTCGACGTCGCGTTGTCGAAGGCTGCGCGACGACGAGGGCGTGAGCACGGCACAGCTGCCCCAGAGCGGCGCGCGCGCACTCTCGCAGGCATCGCCCGAGTTGCCGGCCCAGCAGTCGCACGCGCACGTCGCCACATTGAGCTGCCCGCGGCCGCCGCACGCGCACAGGCCGGGCGAGTGCGCGCATACGTCCGCGCAGGCCGCGGGGGTCTCGCACGCCGCGCCGGTCCAGTCGGCCGAGCAGCTGCATGCGAGGCAGTCGGCCGTCGGCGCGCCGCCGTTGCGGCAGGTGATGGTGCAGGTGATGTCGCTCGCGGCGACGAGGCTGCCGATGGCGTCTGCGGGCGCATGTCATCGATCGATCGCCGCGAGCGTCCGTGTCATGGGCCGGCGCGCACCGGCCGTCTGCTGCTGGTTCCGGCGCAGCGCATCCTGTGTTTCTGCGTGCGTCACGGGTGCGTTTCAGCCGCGTTTCACGCCCCGTCCCTCTTGCGACGCACGGGCGTACGTCACGCCAACAAAGACCGCCAGGCCCAGCACGACCAGCGCCGTCACGGCCAGCGCGGCCGTCAGCAGGCGCAGCTGCCGGGCTGTCAAGGCGCGCTCGTCGTCGTCGAGCTTGTCGTAGTCGGCGCCGTTGTGTGTGTCGCCCGTCGCGCCGCTGTCGGTGCGCGCGCGGCCCGAGTGTAGCAGCGGACGGTTTTCCATGTCGCTGTGCGGCGGTAGCGCGCATGTGTGTCAGCGACCGGCGACGGCGTCAGCGACCGAGCAGTGGCGCCGGATAAACAACAATTCCAGCGGCGGGTCGGGTCGGGTCACGAGACCAATCAGAGACTCGCCGGACCGAGTCGGACCTGAGTGAGACATGCCGTTTTGCAGCCTGAGACACAATCGCAACTGCTTCTCACAGCAGGCTGCTCTGGGACGCGCCGGTCGCGGTGACAAAGCCCACGCGCGACAGGGCGATGTCGTCGTCGCCGCCACCCATGCGGCCCTCGAAGAGCGGGATGGCCGTGAAGAACAGGAAGACAAACAGGCCCACGGCCGTCGTGACAATGGTCGCGGCCAGCGCGAGCACGACGATGGGGCTTGTCTGCGAGGGCCGCGAGCGTCAGTCGAACAAGCGTGAACGAGCGTTCAGCACGGCGCACCTCGGTCGCCTGGCTGAGGAAGAGCGCCTGGATGATCAGCTGCGGCAGGTCCTTGAGCGCGAGCTTGGCCGCAAACAGCACAATCGCCGCCGGTCGCGCGCTCGTGCCAAACGCGTCGGCGTACATCGACGTCGTCGCCTTGCTGTTTTCGAGCAGGCGCCGCACGGCGAGGGCGAGCGAGAACGACGTGACAGCGTCGCCCGAGAGGAACGTGAACAGCACGGCGGCGAACCACGTCCGGCGCACGACGCGGCTGCCGGCGCCGTAGGCCCGCTGGAGCGCCACGGCGAGGGCCACGGCCAGGCTGAGCGTGTACGGCACGATGGTGAAGACGAGCGAGGCGTAGAAGAAACCGGCCGCGCCGGCCACTGTGGCGACGTTGACGATGAAGAACGCGTCCGTGATCACGTCAAAGCACCCGATAAACACCATCGGGACCTGCGTCAGGCCCGCGCGGAGGTAGTCGGAGCGCAGCTCGGCGCCCGCGATGGCGTGCTTGCGGAAGTGCGCCAGGAAGAGCACGGCAAAGACCACGCCCATCCCGCCCGTGAGCCCGATCAGGTAGTAGATCGTCTGCACGTTGCTGCTCACGCACGCGCTCTGCCGCAGCGTGTAGCCCGCCGCGCACGCCTCGCACACCACGCCTGCGCCGACCGAGCAGCTCACGCAGTTGGTCACCGACGCGCACTGGATGCACTGCCCCTGCTGCGGCGCCCAGCCCGTGCTAGCGCACGCGCGCGTCGGCCGCCCGCCAAAACCCTCGAAGCACGTCCCGTTCACGGCCACGCCCGCCGCCACCGTCGCGTTGGGCCAGCGCACAAACGCCGCGGCGTCCTCGAAGCCCACACAGCTCGTCGGCTGGCACGACACGGGCGCGGCGCCGCCCGTCAGCACAAAGTCGAATGCGGCCACGACGCGCCCGCCGCCGCACGCCGTCCCGTTGGCCGTCGCGCCCACGCCCACGATCGCGTTGGCCGGTGCGCTCACGTCGAACCCGGTGTAGTGCGCGCCTGCCGTGCAGTTGGCCCACAGCGTTACAAAGACCGACGGCGACGTGAACGCGATGATGTTGACCGCGAGCGCCGCCGACGCGTTGGCCGCCGACGCGCCACCGCCGCCGCCGCTGAGCGCCTGCAGCGTCGTCGCGGGGATGCCGCCGTAGAGCAGCGTGCTGGCCGGGCAGCGCGTCAGCTCGACAAAGTCGACCGCGGTTGCGGTGCCGTCGCCCGTGAGCCGGAACAGCTGCAGCGCGACGGTGACGAAAGCCGCGTTGCCCGTCACGGCCGGCGCATCGACGTAGACGGTCGTGGCGATCTGCGGCTCGCACACGCGCACACCGCCCGGCCCGACCGCGCCCGACGTGCCCGCGGGGCAGCTGAAGACGCACTGGCCCTTGTACAAGTACAGCAGGCCGCCAAAGCACGCCGTGCACGTCGTCGCGTTGCCGGCGCAGCTCGCGCAGGCCGCATCGCACGCCTGGCACAGCCCAAGCGCGGCCGAGGCAAACGTCTGGCTCGGGCAGGCCGCCGCCGTCACGCACGCCGTGCCGGCCAGGAACCGGCCCGTGTCGCATGCGAGGCAGTTGCTCGCGGCCGGCCCGCTGCACGCGCCGCACGAGCCGTCGCACAGCGGGCACGATGCTGTCTCGGGCACGCTGTACGAGCCGCGCGGGCAAACGGCAACGCACGTCCGGTTGAACAGAAAGCGGCCGTTGGTGCAGGCCGTGCACGCGCCGGGCTGCGTCGACGTGCAGCTAGCGCACTGCGCGTCGGCGCAGGCGTCGCAGCGGTTGTTGGCCACGTTGGCAAAGGTGCCACTCGGGCACGCGCTCGCCGCGACGCAGCTCGCGCCCGACAGGTACGTGCCGCTCGAGCAGACTGTGCAGGTGGTCTCGCTGCCGGCGCACGCGGTGCACTCGACCGCGCACGGCTGGCACACGTTGTCGATGTCCACGAAGCGGTTGCCGGCGCACGTCGCCACGCAAGTCGCACCCTGCAGGTACGGCGTCGCGCCGGCGGCCGCGCACGCCGTGCACGCCGTCGCCGAGCTGCCGCACGACAGGCACGGCGCACTGCACGGCTGACACACGTTGTCCATGCCGGTAAACTGCGTCGCGTTGCACGCAGCCACGCACTGCACGCCTTGGTAGAACGGCCGCGCACCGGCGCAGATCGCCACGCACACGCCCTCGTCGAGGTACGGCGTCGTGCCGTTGCAGAGCGGGATGCATATCGAGCCCGACAGCACGGGCGTCGCGCCCGAGCACGACGCCACGCACGAAGAGCCCTGCAGGTACGGCGTGCCCGACGCGGCAAGGCAGCTGGTGCACGTCGTCGCACTGCCGGTGCAGGTCGCGCAGGGCGCCGTGCACGGGAGGCACACCTGCGCCCCGTCGGCGTACTCGGCAGTGCCGCACGTCGCCACGCATGTCGCGCCCGCGCCCACAAACGGCAGCGCGCCGCCGCACTGCGCCACGCACGTCCCGTTGGCGAGGTACGGCAGGCCGCCCAAGCAGCTCGCGACGCACTGCGATCCGGCCAGGTACGGCTGCGGTGCGGTGCACTGCGCCACGCACGTCCCCGCCTGGTCGTATGGCTTGTCGGCGGGGCAGTTCGCGACGCATGTCGTCCCGGACGCGTACGGCGTGCCGCCCGAGCAGCTCGAGACGCACGTCGTGCCCTGGAGGAAGCGCGTGCCCGTACCGGGACAGGCCGTGCAGGTCGTCGCGGTGCCGCTGCACGACGCGCACGGCGCCGAGCACGGCAGGCACTGGCCCAAGCCCGTGTCGAGGTACTGCGACGGCGTGCAAGAGACGGCGCACGTCGGCCCGGTGTAGCCTGTTGCGCACACGTCGCAGTTGGCGCCTGCCCAGCCGGTCGCGCACACGCACGTCGCGGCCGTCGAGCTGCACGACAGCGCGTACGCCGTGCCCGCCGCGTCGCTGGCTGTGCCGGGCGCGCCCACGATGACCTGCTGCTGCTGGCTGCCGTCCGTCAGGCCGATTGCCAAGGCCGCGCCCGCCGCGTCCTGGGCCGCGCCCGTCGTCGCCGTGAAGCGCGAGCCGCCGGTGCACGACGTTGACGACAAGCATACAAAGACGTATGCCGCGCCCTCGCGCGCGTCCGGGCCGACGGTGCGCGCGCTCGCACCGACGACTACGAGCGACGTCGACGCCGCCACCGCGACGGCCACGCCGAGCCGATCGCCGCCGACGCCGTCCGCCGCGACGAGCCGCGAGCCGTACGTGCACGACGACGACGAGCTGCAGCTGAAGACGTACGCGGCGCCCTGCCAGGCGGTGCTGCCGGGCGCACCGACGACGACGAGTGTGCCGCTGAGCGCGACCGACGTGCCAAAGGTGTCGCCTGCAGCCACGAACGCGACCGGCGCCGTCAGCAGCGCGCCCTCGGTGCAGCTGCTCGGCGTCGTCCCGCAGTTGAAGACGTACGCGGCGCCGCGCGCACTGCTGCGTTGCGGCGCGCCCACGAGCACCCACAGCGCGCCGCTGATGCTCGCCACGGCCACCGACGTCCCAAACTGATCGCCCGCGGCGCCCGCAGCGGCCGTCAGCAGCGTCGCCTGCGCGCACGACGCCGCGCCCGACGCGCACGAGAAGACGGCGACGGCGCCGCGCCCCACGAGCCGCTGCGGCGCGCCGGCGACGATGACCGTGCCGCTGACGGCGACGGCCGCGCCGAGCAGGTCGCCCGACGCGCCCGCCGTCGCAGTCAACTGCGTGCCGGGCGTGGTGCACGACGAGGCCGAGGCGCAGTCGAACACGAAGACGGCGCCCTGGGAGCCCTTGGCCGGCGCGCCGATCGCGACGAGCGCCGCCGACGCCGCCGAGAGGGCCACGGCCGCACCGAATCGCGCGCCGGCCGAGGGGCTGCCGTCCGCGAGCTGCGCGCCAGCGGTGCACGCCGCGCCGACGGTCGCGCAGGCGAAGAGCTGCGCCGTGCCGCCGACGCCCGCACCCGGCGAGCCCGCGATCGTCAGCGCCCCGACGGCCGCGAGCGCCGTCGCGAAGCGGGCCGAAGCCGCAGCGCCGCCCGAGGGCTGCACGGCCTGCGTCGCGAAGCGGCTCGCGCTCCAGCAGGCGGGGAGGGCGCAGTCGGGCGACGCGGCGGCGCACTGGTCGCAGAGCGCGCCCGCAAAGCTCGCCGTGCGGCACTGCAGCGCCGTGCCGCTGAGGCTGAAGACTGCGACGCGGCGCGTGCCGCTGTCGGCGCCCAGCGACGTGCCCGCGACGGCGAGCAGCTGCGGGGACGTCGCCGACACGGCGATCGCCTGCGCCGACGCCCACGGGCCGGGGCCACCACCCGGCACGGCGTCGTAGTCGGCGAGCGCGGCGACCTGGGTGCACGAGCTGGGCGACGCGCACGAGAAGACGTAGACCTTGCCCGTGCCCGCTACGGAGCAGCCGGCGACGTCGCGGCCGGGCGCAGTGACAACGACGACGCCGGACGCCTCAAGCACGGCGACGGCACTGCCGAAGAAGGCGCTGGCGGCGGGGTCGCTCGGTGCGAGCTGCGCGCCCTGGGTGCACGAGGTCGCGGTCGGGCAGGAGAAGACGAACGCGGCGCCCTGGAGCGACGTGCCGCCGACATTCTTGCGGTGCGCGCCGATGACGACGAGGGCGCCCGCGATGGTCAGGGCGAAGCCAAAGTTGTCGCCGGCCGCGCCGCCCGTCGCGGTGAGCTGCGCTGCTTGGGTGCACGACGACGCCGACGGGCACGAGAAGACGTAGACGGCGCCCTGGAAGAAGCGCAGATTGAAGTTCTTGTTGTACGCGCCCACGAGCACGAGCGAGCCCGAGGCGGCCACCGACGCGCCAAAGTAGTCGCGCGCCGCGCCGTCTGATGCGACGAGCTGCGAGCCGGCCGCACACGACGCGCTGCTCGCGCACGAGTAGACGTACGCCTTGCCCTGGAACACCGCTGCCGCGCTGGCGTTGCGGTTCGGTGCGCCAACGACGACGATGCTGCCGGCGATCGCCACCGCTGCGCCGAAGCCGTCGCCCGCCGCGCCGTCTGCCGCCGTCAGCACGGGGCCCGCCGTGCAGCTGCTCGCGGACGCGCAGCCCCAGACGTACGCCGCGCCGCGCCCGCTCGACCGGCCCGGCACGCCGACGACGATCGTGCCGCCCGCCACCGCCACCGACGCGCCAAACAGGTCGCCCGCCGCGCCCGCCACCGTCGCGCCGGCGCTGCACGTGTCGGCCGCGGTGCACGCAAACACCGACGCGCTGTTGGCGCCCGGCACGCCCGCCACTAGCAGCGCGCCGTCCACCGCGACCGCGCCCACCGCGGCCGTCGCGTTGAGGCGCGTCTGCAGCAGCTGGCCCGCGTACTGCACCTGCTGCGCCGTCGCCGGCGCGAGGAGGAGGAGGAGGAGGAGGAGGAACACAATGAAACGGCGGCGCGACAGCATGTCTCGGTTGTGAACTGCTGCTGCTGCTGCTGCTGCGGGCCACAAGAGCGAGGGGACGGAAACATCACGGACCGTGCGCGTGTGCGTGCGCGCGTGCGTGCGCGCGTGCTCGCTGTCACGCACCGGAGAGCCGGCGCGCGCGGCCGTTTGTTGACCGGTGCGGTGGTCACGCGCCCGTTGGCAGAACGGTGACGTGGCGTCATCGATCGCGCGCCAGCGACGCGCGCGCCGTTCAAGAGCCCTTTCCAGTCTGCCTGACCGGTCATACACACACGGGGAGAAGCGAGCACATAGAAGGGACCGAGGGGCCGTGCCTGCGAAACAGCAGCGAGATGGGCCCAGCGGACGAAGAGGGTCTCGGTCCCGGCTCGCGACGCTTGCTGTCGATCAGAAGCTGGAGCAGGTGACGCAGACCCTCGCTCTTGGCCTCCTCGCGCGGATAGAAGCCGATCTCGCGGCAGCGCTTGATCAGGCGCAGCTTACGCTTAAAGAGCAGGCCGGCCGTCTTGAAGTCGGCGTGAGTAAAGCCCTTCCTGCAGCCGTCGCAGTAGTCGAAGATGTTAATGAAGACGTACTTGAGCAGCTGAGCGCACTGCGACAGCGAGAGCGCGTCGACGTTCTCGTGGCCGGCTAGGTTGTAGACCTTCTCGATCGGCACCAGGCGCCGCACGGCGTTGCGGGCCGCGGTGTATTTGTCCTGACCCTCAAAGCACGCCTCGACGGCATCGAGACGCAGCTGACGCTCGCGCTCGCGGCGCTGCTCCTCGCGGCGCTCGCGGGCCTCGCGCTCGTGGGCCGTGTGATTGCCGTGCACGCTCAGCGCGCCGAAGCGGCTGACAAAATCGGGGGTGCTCATTGCTTCTGGTGCGGCGGCGCGCGAGGTTGGCGTTTGATGACCAAAGTCCGTGGTGTTGTCACCGGTGGTGCCCAGTCACGCATCCCGTTTTCGCACGAACCACGGCAGATGCCGAGCACATCGCTGCCGTGGCGCACGCCGGACGCGTCGCCGGGCCCGCGCAGCGCGTCGTCGGCATCGTCGTCGGGGGCGCAGTTGCCGGTGCCGCAGGGGACGGCGCCGGGCGCGGCCGGACGCAGCCAACTGAGCCGATCGTGGGGACGCTGCAGGTGGGCGGCGAGCCTCGCAAGATCCCCGCGGCCTTCAGCCTGGCCGAGGAGCTCAACCCGACCGTAAACGCGTCGGTGATCACGAGCGACACGGCGCACGTGCTCATCCTGTACACGGGCGGGACGATTGGTGCGGTCGGCCCGGTGCACGTGGCGCGCGCGCGCATAGGGCTCACGTGGCGCGTGTGTGGCGCCACAGGGATGAAGAACGGGCCGGACGGGTACGCGCCCGTGCGCAACTTCCTCGAGGAGCATCTGCGCTCGATGGGCCAGTTCCACGACGCGGCGTGCGCCGTCACCGAGGGGCTCATCACGCCGCTGTCCATCTACAACAAGCGCGTCAACTACCGCATCGTCGAGTACGAGCCTCTCCTCGAGTGCGTCCGCGGTAGCGGTTGGGGCTGGTTGTGGTTGACTGGCCGGGTGGGAGGGCCGTGGATGGTTGAGGCTGTGCTGGCCGTGCCACCCCGTGCTCACTTGCGACCCGCGGGCCCCCCGCCACCGCAGCTCGAGCAACATGCAGATGTCCGACTGGGCCAACATCGCCGCCGACGTCGAGCGCTACTACACCCAATACGACGCCTTTGTCGTCCTCCACGGCACCGACACCATGGCCTACACCGCCTCGGCGCTCTCGTTCATGCTCGAGAACCTCGGCAAGACCGTCATCGTCACGGGCTCGCAGGTGCCCCTGGCCGAGGCGCGCAACGACGCGATCGACAACCTCCTCGGCGCGCTCACCATCGCCGGGTATGTCTGAGTGGGGGAGTGCATGCGGTGCATGTGGTTGTGGTGGTTTTGGTGGTGGTTTTGGTGGTGGTTTTGGTGGTGGGGCTTGACAGCTGGGCGAGTGCGGCTCTGGCGTGGGCGAGTGCGGCTCTGGCGTGGGCGCGTGCGGCTGCAGCGTGCACCACAATGCCCTGCTGGCGCTCACGCAACCGCTCGCGCACGGCCAGCCACTTTGTGATCCCGGAGGTGTGCCTGTTCTTCGCCAACAAGCTGCTGCGCGGCAACCGCTCAAAGAAGGTCTCGGCCATCGACTTTGACGCGTTCGACTCGCCCAACTTCCAGCCGCTGGTCAAGGTCGGCATCAACATCAGTGCGCCGCATTGTTGCCTGCGCCGCACGCCGCGTGCTGATTGTGCGGCGCGCAGGCGTCGCGTGGGAAGCCGTGTTCCGCCAGACGGAGCGCGAAAAGTTCCGCGCTCAGCGCATCGTGCGTTCTCGCTGGCTCGCGAAGTGCGCTGCGCTGACACGGGGCGCGCAGATGAAGTACGCCCTAACCAGGCGTGCGACTCAGACTGACGCTCGCTCGCTCTACGTGCAGCGAGAACGTGGGCACGCTACGCCTGTTCCCGGGCATCACCAGCACGACCGTGCGCTCGTTCCTGCAGCCGCCAATGCAGGGCGTCGTGCTCGAGACGTACGGCGCCGGCAACGCACCCGACTCGCGCAAGGACATCCTCAGTGCGCCTCCACGCGCGCGCCTGTTGCTTGCTGCTGACATGTGAGATACGGCCGCAGCCGCGCTGCTCGAGGCGTCGAACCGCGGCGTGGTCATCGTCAACTGCACGCAGGTGTGCGCACAGCCCCCGTGCCACTGCCGTCGTACCTCACGCGCCGCGCACACAGTGCTCGCGCGGCCACGTGACGGACCTGTACGCGACGGGCAAGGCGCGCGGTGTCGTCCTGGTGCGGCGCGTGCTGACTGGATATGGCAGATTCTGCTCGCGCACGGCGTCGTGCCCGGCAACGACATGACGACCGAGGCCGCGCTCACCAAGCTGTCGTACCTGCTGAGCAAGAACTACAAGCCGGACGAGATCCGCAAGCTTATCCGGCTCAACCTGCGCGGCGAGCTCACCGTCGTCTCTGAGTGCGCAGGCCCCGCGTGCGCCCGCGCGTGCTGAGACCCGCGCGCACAGCAAGCAGCGCTTCTCGTTGCAAAACGCGCAGTTTATCCACACCGTCGCGCGCGCGCTCCAGGCCGAGTCGCGCGAGGAGGTCAACCTGATCGGGCGCGCACTGTACCCGGTCCTGCTGTGCGCGGCCGCGGGCACGGGCGACCTCGGCGGCGTGTCGGACCTGCTCGAGATGGGCGGGAACCCGAACAGCTCCGACTACGACGGGCGCACACCGCTGCACATCGGTGCGCCATTACGCGTGCACACATACACACACACCCGCCCTGATGCGCCACCCAGCCGCATCCGAGGGCCACCTCAAGGTCGTCGACCGGCTGCTCTCGGTCGGCGCCAACGTGCACGTGCGCGACCGCTTCGGCCACACGCCGCTGTACGACGCCGTAGCCAACAAGCACGTGGACGTGGTCAAGCTGCTGCGCAAGACGGGCGCGCAGCTCGACCTTGAGGACAGCAAGCTCGGCCATATGCTGTGCTCGTGCGTCGTCGCCCGCTCGCATGCGGGCGTGCGTGTTGACCCTCGCACTCACCAAGGGCCGCGGCCATCGGCGACCTTGAGATGATCGAGCTGCTGCGCCTGTGCGGCGCGGACCTCAACCAGGGCGACTACGACGGCCGCACGGCGCTGCACCTGGCGATGGCCAACCAGCACCACAAGCTGGTCGCGTTCCTCAAGGGCGTGCCGGACGTGCGCCCGGACCTGCTCGACCGCTTCGGGAACCGCGCCGACTCGCAGGACACGCTGGCGCTGTCCGTGCCGAGCGAGGGCCTGCTGGCGCGCCCGGCCATCACTGGCGCGCCGCCGCCGGCCGACCAGCCGCCGCGCAAGGCGTCTGCGCCCGCCGCCTCCTCTGTGCGCGCTGCCGATGCACCGCGGCGGCAGGGCGGCTGCGTCGTCAGCTAAGGCACCGTTTTGCTTGTGTGTGCTGCTGCCGCCTGTTGCACGGTGCCCCTCCACGTCAGCGGGACCCGCTGCATGACACGCGGCCACATCCATCGCCTCATGAACGCCGAGTGGAAGGAGCAGAAGCGCCGGCAGCGCGTCAAGGCCACAGACAAGTACGACTTTCTTGGCCAGATCGGCCAGGTGCGCGCGGCCCGTGCCTATCCCCCCTCCATCCTCCTTGTTGAGGGGCGCGCGCACGCGCAGGGCACGTACGGCGTCGTGTACAAGGCGCGCTCGCGATCGCGGTGCGCGGCGTCGACATCACACGATTGCGCCGCGGCGGCTGATGATGCGCGGCGCATCCCGCAGCGACAACGTGCGCGAGTACGCCATCAAAAAGTTCAAGGCCACGCCCGACTCGGAGGGCCTGTCGCAGTCGGCCTGCCGCGAGATTAACCTGTGCCGCGAGCTGTCGCACGAGAACATCGTGGCCCTGTCCGAGGTCATCCTCGACCCGTACGAGAAGTCGATCTCGATGGTGTTCCACTACGCCGAGCACGACCTGCTCGTGCGCCCGCCGCCGGCTTTGCGTCCTTGTGCCTACTCAGAGCGCGCCCCGCAGCAAATCCTCGAGTTTTACCGCGAGCAGAACCAGCCCGTGCCCGAGCCCATGACCAAGTCGATCATCTGGCAGATCCTCAACGGCGTGTCATACCTGCACGCCAACTGGGTCCTGCACCGCGACCTCAAGCCGGCCAATATCCTCGTCATGGGCGACGGGCCCGAGAAGGGCGTCGTCAAGATCGGTATGTGTGTGGGGGCCTGAGCCGTGGCGTGCGGGCGGGACTGGCTGCGCATCACATGCACGCGCACATGTGCTCACGCACGCCCCCGCCAGCCGACCTCGGCCTCGCGCGGCTGTTCCAGGCGCCGCTGCAGCCGCTCGTGGTCGCGGATCGCGTCGTCGTCACCATCTGGTACCGCTCTCCCGAGCTCCTCCTCGGCGCCAAGCACTACACCAAGGCCGTCGGTGCGGCTGCCTCGCCCGCGCGTGCGCCTGCACCTGCGCCCTCACACTCCAACGCAGACCTGTGGTCGGTCGGGTGTATCTTTGGCGAGGTGCTCAACGGGCAGTCGCTGTTCAAGGGCAAGGAAGTCAAGCCGCAGCAAAACAACCGCAACCCGTTCCAGCAGAACCAGCTTGAGAAGATGTTTGAGTACCTGGGCATGCCGCAGCGTGCGTCGCCGCGCCGTGTCACGCGTGCGCGCACCATGCCTGACGCGCACGCCAGGCGAGCGCTGGAGCGGCCTGCACTACCTGTCCGAGTACTCGCAGCTGCAGCGGTTCGCGCGCAGGTGTGTGCGGGCTAGGACGCATCGCACACGCTGTAACCCCCCGATCGCAGCAAATACACATACCGGCTCGACGAGGTCATCAGCAGCAAGACCACTCCGCAGGGTCTCGCGCTGCTCAAGCGCCTGCTCGAGTACGACCCGACCAAGCGCATCCGCGCCGACGAGGCCCTCACGCACGATTACTTCAAGGAGGAGCCGCGCCCTGTGACCAAGTGCGCCCCCCCCCCCCCCCCCCCCCCCCCCCCCCCCCCCCCCGCAACTCGCCTCGTGGGCGCTCACACTGACACACACACGCCTGCCGCCAGTGCGCTCGCCTCGGTCGCCCACCGCAACTTCCCGCGCCGCCAGATCGTCCCCGTTGACGGCGCACGGGGCCAGTACGCCGACGCGGCGCAGCAGCAGCAGCATCAGCAGCAGCAGCAGCAGCAGCAGCAGGCGCAGGCGCACATCGACGCGCGCTACAACGCCGCACAAAACGCCGCCGCCCTCGCCGCCGCGGCGCTGCAGCACCACGCCGCCGCGGCGCTGCAGCACCACGCCATGAACCAGGGCGGCGGCGGCAGCAGCAGCAGTGCCGCCGGTAGCAACGCGCCCAGCAGCGCCGCGCTCGCCGTCGCCGCCGCCACGGCCGCGTCCAACGCCGCCAAGGCCAAGAACAAGCGCGCCAAGCTCGGGTGATCGGGTGGTGGGTGGGTGTAGGCCAAACAACGTTGCGGTTAGGCCTACGGTCGTTACCGTGCCATTGAATGCCGATCCGTGCGCTGATCGGTACAGCGGTCGGTAGCAGCGCTGACGTCCATTCAGCCGAAGCAGCCTCGCCGACCGAAGGTGTGCGCACACCCGCGATCAGTTGGCTAGCCTAGTCAGACTCCGATGATGTCACGCTCAATCGCGTTTCCAGATCATGTCGTCGTACCCTTCACACCAGTCTCTTTCTTGCGCCCAGGGCCGCGCGCACGTTACCATCGTCAACCAAACGAACCGCATCGCGCACGTCTTCTGCCATTAGTAGCAGCACAAACGGTTCAGTATCGCAATGAGTTTATCGCTTGTCACAAACGCAACGCAAAGGGTAAAGGAGGGGTTCAGTTCCACACCGGCTCTAGGCGCCTCCCGCGGCCGCGTCGGAGGTGGGCGGGGCCTCGGCGATGCTGCTGAGCTGCGGCGAGACCAGGGCGGCCATATGAGCGGACGGGTTGACGAGGCTGCCGAGGGGCGTGAGCGCGCGCTCGCCCTCGCGGTCGCCCTCGCGGTCGCGGTCACGGTCGCGGTCGCGGTCGCGGTCGGCTGCGCCCACGCTCGCGCGCCGCCCGCGGGAGGGCGCGACGGCGTCATCGGCCGTGAGCGAGCGCTTGTTGACGCTGTCGAGCCGGTCGAGCTTGACGTTGACGTAGATGGACGCGAGCGGGACGCGGTTGAGCTGCGCGTCGAGCAGGGGCACGTGCCGGTAGCCCTGGCCCATGCAGCGGAAGGGCACGGTGAACGTGGCTAAAAAGTCCTCCTGCGTTTTTTTTTTTTTTTTT
>CALSCO010000093.1:0-15302 GCA_943704415.1 Parvularia atlantis | reverse complement strand
GCCGTGCGTCTGATCGGTGCCTCAACGGCACCCGCGGCCCGTCCAACTACGCGTCCTCGTACAACGGCCCGCGCGTCTACGTCTACTCGGTTGACCTGCCAGTGGGACTGCTGCAGAGTGGCTTCTTGTGCTTGTACGACTCGCGCTACCAGGTGAGCAGTGGCCAAACGGGACGGTAGAGAGTATGTAGTGCTTGCGCGTTCGCTGATGCTTGTTGATGCTTGCGCGTTCGTTGATGCTTGCGCATTGGGGCGCGTCGTACCGCCAGCTCGTTCTGCGGGCAGATGATTGTCAACAGGCACGGCGTGGTCATTCACGAGGCACGCATCCACCGTCGACCCGGGGCATCGTCGTGGTCGACGCCCACAGCGACTACCACCGCGAAACCTACTGTGCGCTTCACCTGCGCTGCTCAGCGCCGCCGTCGAGCGCATCCGCTTCGCTGTCAAGGGCGCGCTGCTGTGCTTCACCAAGCATGTGCGTGCGCGCGCGTCGTTGGTGTTCGATCTGCACCGTCTTTGGTGCGCTACCTCAGCTGCGGTTCTCGAGTCGGCTCGGCGGCAGCGTCGCGATGCGTCGCTTCAAGCTGACGCTGGTGGGCGACGACATCTTGGACGTGCTGGACCCGATCCTGGTGGACCGCGGGCGCAGACGACCAGCAGCTGATGCCCTACGTGCGCACGGTCGACCGCCTGTACGACCGGCACTTCTCGACATCTCCGACCGCGTCTTCCACGAGCCGCAACAGACCGACGGAGCCGCGCTCGTGCCACGCAGCTACGCGCGCGGCGAGTTGCGCATGACCTTCCGCGCGACGGCATGCGCTGGTGCCACTCTGGGTTTCGTTGCGGGGCTAGCCACACAATGCACATCATTTACGCGCACATAGGAGCTCGCTTCCCGCCGGCTGCTCCTCCTCTCATTGGAAAACGTATTCCTTTAAACTTCTACTCCTGTAAAGGTAGGGCCTATTGGGCGGCATGCAAAAAATATCAGACTATACAGGTAATGCCGGCGAACAGCTCGTGTCACTCGCGGCGTCCCGCACGGCGAAAGACGCTCGCCAATACGCTGACAGCCGTGGTGCGTGGTTCCGTGGACGCGGGTAGTTCAGGCGAGGGTGATCGGCTGTGTGGCGTGCCCCGGGCGCGCGTGTGAGTGGCGACAGCCGAACGACATCAACCACGCACGCGCTGCAGCTGCCGGCCCATGTTCTCGAGTATGCGCTTGGTTATCGAGCCCGGCCGGTGTCCTGCTGGCGGCTCGCAGTGCTCGCGTTGCTGGCGGAAGACAAACTGCACGCGCTCGGACCGCATGATGTCGAGCATGAGCTGGTTCTGCTCCTGCGGGTCCGCCTGCGCCACGTCCCAGCGCCCAAACCGCTGCGCTTGCTCGTCACGGGCAAAGCCGGGCGGGTGCACGACGGGCGCGCGTACCTGCAGGCACGCCTGCAGCACGTCTAGCGGCAGCTGGCAGCATAGCCGGCGCAGCCACGGCTCGCGCTGTGGCTCGGGGAGCTTGCTCTCGGTGACAAACCAGCGATAGAGCCGCTCCTGTGTGCCCGCGCGCGTCAGGCCGTTCGCACGGCGGCGGCGCAACACGAAGCGCACCTCCGCTGCATGTGCCTGCACGTCGAGACCGTGGTCGGCCTCGCTTGCCTCCTCGGCGTTGACGAGCTCCCATACGGCGTCTTCGCTCTCGGCGTCATCGGGGATGTACAGCTCGGGCGGCGAGTCTGCGCAAAAGGGATCAGATACGCTGCCGTACCCAATGGGAGCACGCACTCGACTGCGGTAGCTGCAGGTCGCTCCAGTCATCGGCGAGGCCGTGGGCACCGCTCGCGGGGTCGACGGCCGCGTCTTGTGAAGATGAACGCAGGCGCGCCTCCACCTCGGATTTCTGCGAGCACCGGTCGGTAACACGTCGCACAAACGTGGGCGCACCAACACGCCCAGATCGTGAATGGTGTGCGTGACCGAGGCGGAGCGCTTGGCGCGCAGGTAGTTGTAGCACGGCATCGGGAACGGGCCGAGCGAGTACGCCGTCTGTCGCGCGTGCGCATCGGCTCGTGCAGCCAAGCCTCATCAAGGCGCACCTCAAGCACAGTGTGGCCGGGGAAGAGCGGTTCTTGTTGGCTGTTCATCTGCTTCACGATCATCTGCACACCGGTTGTCGGTGCGAGGCCGACGAGTGTGCGCACGGGTGCGTCGCACCTGGATCATCGTGTAGTACTCCACGGGCGACTTGACGCTGAGAAGGTCGGGCTCCAGCAGCACAAACACCGCGAGAGCGCAGCGTGAGAGCACCTCTGCCGCGCTGGCGTGAGAACACGACCCGCGCTAGCGCGAGCGCACCGCCGCCGTCCGCAAACAGGCAGTCCCAGAGCAGGTAGATCTTGCTCGCGGGCAGGACGTGGATGAAGAGCGACGCAAGCCACGCGCTCACATAGGCGTTGATCAGCGGCGGGCTGCCGTCGGCGTCGGCGAGCTGGCGCAAGTGCTCGTACAGCGCGGGTAGCTGTTGTGGCGCTCGTCGTCAGACTGGGCGTGTGCTCGCAACGCATCGTCGCACGCACGCGGTCGTGCATAAGGATATGGATCGCTTCGAGGTCGCCCACGAGGCCGCGCATGTCGTCCGAGAAGTAGTCGGGCAGGAGCACGTCTACGACGCACAGCAGCAGGCCGAGCGCCGTGTCCTCGTCATGGTTGTACGTGCTCAGCAGCCACGCCCCGACCATCGACAGCGCCTGCGTGCGGTGCCGTTGCTCAGCGGCGTACCTCGTGCCCGAGGTGGTCACACCTGGCAGTACCCGATGGCGGGCCGTAGCCGGCTGAACGCGCGCAGGATGTTGCGCAGCGCCTCACGGCCCGGGCTGCGCGTCCGCAGCACGCCCGTTCGCGGCACATCCTGGCACGAGCACGTCAGCAGCCTTGAGTGCGCACGCAAGCACGCCGCACCTTGTCGATCATGTCGTTCCACGAGTCGGACGGGTGGGGCCCGTCAAGCACCGCGCGACACGACTGGCGCATCACCCGCGGGTCGCGTCCGACGCGCGTGTACTGCTGGCTGGCGCAGTCGAGCCAGAACTGCGTGCGCACCGTCAAGCACACGCTCACGCACAGCGGGCGACGCACTTGCCGGCGCTGCGCCATCGTCATGCGTCGGCGCTGCTCGAGCGTGCGTCGGCTCGCGTCCACGTGCGGCGCGTAGCGTGTCACGGCGCGGGGCTCGCGGGCACGCGACGCTGCCCGCACACAGTCAGCGCACTCTTCCGCAGCGGTCAACGCGCGCTGGCACCGGCAAACGGCGGGGGCGGCGGCGCGGCCGTCGGTGCGTGACGGAGGGGCGGCCCCAACGCCATCGAGCGTGTCACGGTGCCTGCCTGAGTGACGTGTGCAAGATTCACCTCAACCATGCGCCTCGACGCGGCGGCGACTGCGACGGCCTCGCCATTGCAGGGGGCCGTGGCAGCCGTGCGCCTGCGCGACGTCGAGGACGGTTTCACCAACGTCGTGCACGCGCACACGGATGCGGGGCTGCTGCACTCGACCGACGCCTCGCCGACGGAGGACAGTGAGGGCGAGGACGGCGGCGTGCACGTGCGGCACGCCGCCCTGCCCCGCCCCGCCGTCGACGGGAGCGTGCTGTACCTGACGGACGACGCCTCAGTGGCGGCGGTGGCTGCCGCGGCGGCTGTGGTGGCTGCGGACGGCGCAAGTCCTGCGGTCCGTGACACGCCCCGGCCGCACCCCGGCGAGAGCTACGTCTTCGTCAAGCCACTGCTGGGCGTCGCCGGCACCGGCAGCGACAGCGACAGCAGCGACGCGGCAGCCGCCGCGCCCGGCTTCGCGACCTTGCCGCGACCGCCCGTTGACGTCGTCCGGCCCGTCTCGCCCGTCGCGCTCAACACGGCCGCCGTCGCGACTGCACCGCAGGTCGAGTGGCTCACAGGCGCCCCACCTCCACCAAGCCATACCTACGTCGCTTGGCCCCAACCGCCGCAGCGGCCGCCGCCAGTGGCGCCGAGCATGCTCGAGTGTGCGTGTTGACGGCCTAACTCGCACCGTGTCGCTGACGCGCCGCCGACGCGCCGCCGCAACGCCAGCCTACGTGCCAGACCTCGGCCTGGCAAACCCCGCGGGCGAGAACAACTGCTTCCTCAACGGCGCACTGCAGCTGCTGTGGCACAACGACTTCTTCCGGCGCAGCGTCATGGCGAGCGACCACCGCGCGTGCATCGGGCGCGACCAGCAGTGCGTGCTGTGCCAGCTCAAGGTGCGTGCACACGCATGCTTCTTACTCTACGCTCACCGTGTGGTCAGTCACTCTTTGTGCAGCTGAAGTTTGCTGACGATAGCGAGGGCGCTGTCCCGCCCGTCGCTATGCGCAACGCCCTCGCGCTGCTGTACCGACACGAGCTGCGCTTCCAGCTGCAGCAGATGGACGACGCGACCGAGTGCATGGACGCCATCCTCGCGCAGCTGCACCAGGACCATGTCGAGGAAAATGTCAGCAAGCGCATCGGCGTGCAGCAGTGCGTCTCTGACACTCACTGCGTGCCGAGCTGATGCCGGCGCGCGCGCGCGCGCGCAGGTTACAGCAGCAACGAACGATGCGTGACTGGCCAGCAATGATGCGCGAGCACGACTGCCAGCCCCAGTGCATCGCCCACTCGGTGTTTGGCATCAGCGTCATGGAGCAGGGGACATGCACGCGCTGCAGCTCGTCGACCGAGCCGCGCACCGTCTCGCCATTCATCCACTTCGTCAACGTCCGCATGGTGCGCCCGTGCGTCTGCCTCTGCGCCCGCAGCCTCTGACAGCGCGTGAGCTAGATGCTCGACTGCGCGCGCTCGGTGCACCACGGCGCTGTCATGATGTCGGTGTGCCCCGCCGTCGCGCGTCGCCACTGTCTCGCTGACGTCGCACCAGGACTTGCCGGGCTACTCGTTCGGGCGACTGCTGCGCGAGGTCATGGCGCAGGAGCAGTGGAAGTGCGACGGCTGCTCGCTCATCAACGACACCCAGCAGCGCATCTTGCTCAAGGCGCCCAAGGTGCACCCGCCCGCGCGCGGGTGCGCCGGCTTGTTTCGCTCACGCCGTGCGCGTGCAGGTTCTCGCCCTGGGCCTTGTCTGGGACACAGACCGCCCGGCCAAGGACGACATCAGCCGGTTTGCGCGCATCGTGCAGGCCTTCATCAACCTCGCCGACATGTTTCACGACTCGTTTGACGACGGTGCGCGGCTGGTGCGCCCACTCGCCACTCGTCACTGCTTACGCGCACGCCGTAGTGACGACAAAGAGCGGGTACCACATGTCGCTCAAGGGCATGGTGTGTTTCTACGGGCGCCACTATGTCGGTGCGTGCGCGCGGCGAGTGCCTCCACGTGCCCGATTTACCGTACGCGCGCGCCGCCAGCGTTCCAGTTCAGCAAGCGCACCGAGCAGTGGATGATGTTTGACGACAAGACCGTCAAACCGGTACGGACCGTTCTGTCGCTCGTACGCTTTCCGCCCCTCACGCGCGCGCGCGCGCTCAGGTCGGCCGCTCGATCGACGACGTCTGGCTCAAGTGCGTCGCCGGCCTCTCCATGCCCTCGCTGTTGTTGTACGACGTTTGAGCAGGCGGGCGATCGCGCTCACGCAGACGCCGTGGTGGTCTTGTGCGCATGCGCGCGTTCACGCCTTGCTGTGCCGCGGTCGTCCGATACGTACGTACGCTTACGTTCACATCTGACGTCTTCGGTCCCCGTGCCACACCTTTTGGCGCGCAACATGGACGCGGCACGGCCTGTCTACGCGAGCGAGGGCGGTGCGCGCCCCGGCCGCGGCCCCTCCCACGCCCGCACACTCACCGCACGCCGCCGCCCTGCCGCCAGAAAAGTGCGTCCAGTTCTTCCGCGAGTTCAAGGACAACGCGGCGCAGCCAAAGTACGAGAATCTGCTGGTGCGCGCAAAGTCGACTCCGCGCGCGCATGCTATCCCGCCTAAGCGCGCTCGGTCGCAGCAAGAGATCGTCGACCGCCGGCGCTCGCAGCTCATCGTCGACCTCGACGACGTGCAGATCGTGCGCCTCTCGCCCCCCACTCGCCCCCGCATCCTCAACCGCACGCGCAGTATGAGCAGGCCAAGAACGACGACGCCATGCAGCCGCGCAAGCAGCGCGACGGAGTCCGCGCGGCCGAGGAGCCCGACGAGCCCTTCGTGACGACGATCAAGTCCAACACGCGCCGCTACATCACCCTTTTCTACGCCGCGGCCGACGCCGTCATGCTCGCGATGGCCCCCGGCGCGCACGCCCCCGCCAACGACGACGTCGTCGACGTGCTCATCCAGCAGCGCCTCAACAAGTCGGCCGAGGCGCCCACCGACGCCGGCGTGGTCGGGACGGACGCCTCAAAGTCGTTCCCGGCCACGCTCACGCGCCGTTAGTGCGTAACGCCGCTTCTTTGCTCGCTCGCCGCCAACCGCCCCGCCCCCCGCACAGCGAGATTACGATCCGCGCGCGCTCGACCGAGAAGCCGCTCGCCGTGCGCGAGGTCAAGGCCAAGGACGTCGGGCACCTCGTCAAGCTGACAGTGCGTGTGCGCTCCTTGGCGCCGTCGCGTTTACGCTCGTGTCGCAGGGCATCGTGACGCGCGTGACCGAGGTCAAGCCCATGCTCGTCGTCGCCACCTACTCGTGCGACCAGTGTGGCTACGAGACATACCAGGAGGTGCGTTGACCGCCAGCCGCGTCTCGTGTCTGAGCCGGCGCTCGTAGGTCATGTCGCGCTCGTTCTCGCCTCTGCTCATGTGCCAGAGCAAGACGTGCAAGGAGAACGGCTCGGCCGGCAAGCTCTTCCTGCAGTCGCGTGGTTCCAAGTTTGTCAAGTTCCAGGAGGTCAAGCTGCAGGAGCTGGTGCGAGCCTTCCCGCCCCGGCTCGCATCGCACCTGACAAGCTTCGCGCGCCGCACAGTCCAACCAGGTGCCCGTGGGCCACATCCCGCGCTCGCTCACCGTCCACGTCGCGGGCGAGCTCACCCGCTCGGCCAACCCGGGCGACGTCATCACCGTGTCGGGCGTGCGTGTGCTCTCGCGCGCTTGTTTTTTCTTGGCCTGAGCGAGAGTCGCCAGATCTTCCTGCCCACGCCGTACCAGGGCTACCGCGCTATGCGCGCCGGCCTTCTCGCCGACACATTCCTCGAGGCAACGTGGCTCGAGCAGCTCAAGAAAAAGTACTCGGACTTTATGCTGACGCCCGAGATCCTTGACGGCATTGAGGCGCTCAAGCACGGTGCGCACCAGCGCTCGTGGTTGCGCAACTGAACCGCCGTGCGTGCGCACGCAGACACGCAGGTGTACGACAAGCTGGCCGCGTCCATCGCGCCCGAAATCTACGGCCTGGAGGATGTCAAGAAGGCGCTGCTGCTGCTGTTGGTCGGCGGCGTGACCAAGACGATGAGCGACGGCATGAAGATCCGCGGTGCGTCTCTCACCTGTACACCAGCATCAGCTGACACCGGTGCACTCGCAGGCGACCTCAACATGTGTCTCATGGGTGACCCCGGCGTGGCCAAGTCGCAGCTGCTCAAGTACATCGCCAAGATCGCGCCGCGCGGCGTCTACACGACCGGCAAGGGCTCGTCGGGCGTGGGTCTGACCGCATCGGTCACGCGCGACCCGATTACGAGCGAGATGGTGCTCGGTGTGTGCGCGGTCGCTGCTCGTTGGCGCGCCGTTGATCCTGACCGCGTGCACGCAGAGGGCGGCGCGCTCGTGCTGGCCGACAACGGCGTGTGTTGCATCGACGAGTTTGACAAGATGGACGAGTCAGACCGCACGGCCATCCACGAGGTGATGGAGCAGCAGACGGTTTCGATCGCCAAGGTGCGCTGCCCAGCCGGCGACTGCGCGCCGCTTATCGGCGACACGCACTCAGGCCGGCATCACGACTACGCTCAACGCGCGCACGTCCGTCCTGGCCGCTGCCAACCCGGTGCGTGCCTTCTCACGCGCGCCTGCACTCGCACTCATGCCGCCCCTGCTTCGCAGGCATACGGCCGGTACAACAAGCACAAGTCGCCGCTGGAAAACATCAACCTTCCCGCGGCGCTGCTCTCGCGTTTTGACCTGGTGCGACGCAGCAGCACCGACGGCGCGCTCGCTCATATGACCACGCACGCCCCAGATGTTCCTCCTGCTCGACACGCCCGAGCAGACGCGCGACCGGCACCTGGCCGAGCACGTTACCTACGTGCACATGCACGCGCGCGCGCCCGCGCTCGCTTACCGGCCCGTGGAGGAGGCCGTGTTCCGGTGCGCCCGCATGCTGCTTGCTCTTTCATCTGACGCCGCGCCACAGCGGCTTCATCGCACGTGCACGCCAGGTCGAGCCGGTCCTGCCCGAGGGCGCGCTCGTCGACTACATCGTCCAGGTCTACGTCAAGATGCGCCAGGGCGACACGGCCGACAAGTTTGAGCTCACGTACACGTCGGCGCGCACGCTGCTGGGCATTGTGCGGCTGTCGCAGGCGCTGGTGCGCCGGCCGGTGTCGCGCTGTGCGTCGCGCGGGTGCTGACGAGTTGCTGCGGCGGCCAGGCGCGCCTGCGCTTCAGCAACGTCGTGGCCCGGAGCGACATCGAGGAGGCGATGCGCCTGACGAGCGCGAGCAAGTCGTCCCTCTTCACGAATGACGACGAGGAGAACCGGTGCGCGCGTGCGCTGCCCGCGACGCTCGGTCTTACGCCGTGCACGCAGCGGGCTCGACAAGACGACGCAGATCTACGAGATTGTGCGCACGCTCGCACTCGAGAACGATGCAGAGAGCGTGAGGTGCGGGCGGAGGTTCTCCACGGCGTGTGCTCCCTTGCTCACTGCGCCGCGCAGCTACGACGACGTCATCGAGCGCATCGTCCGCCGCGGCTTCAGCCAGGCCGACCTCGACGCCGCCCTCGACGAGTATAAGGTGCGCCTTCCCGCGCGCCACGTGAGCCGGCCCCGACACGCCCGCGCAGGACGTGCTCATGGTCAACCGCGCCCGCACAACGATCCGCTTCGTGCACGACTGAATGCCCTTTGCTTTTTTTTTTTTGTGCCTCTGGTGGTGGTGCCAATAATAATGATCACACCTGTGCCTTGTGGTGGCGACGGTACGCGTCTGCGGCGAGGCTGCGCAGCTGCGTCGCCGTCTCGTCGCCCGTCTGCTCGACAAGGCGCGAGAAGAAGGTGGCCGGGTCCTGCAGCAGCACGTGCGGCGCGTCATACTCGACCAGGCGGCCGCTGTCCAGTACCTGCACCCCACGCTGTCAGCGCTGACAAGCGCGCAGCTCGGCCGCTACGCACAATGACCCGGTGGTAGTCGATGATCGTGTGCAGCCGGTGGGCCACCGTGATCACCGTCGCCGCCTCAAATTGCTTGCGCACCGACTGCTGGATCAGCTGGTCCGTGCCCGCGTCGATGTTGGCCGTCGGCTCGTCCATGATGATGATGCGGCTGTTGCGCAAGATCGCGCGCGCCAGACAGAACAGCTGGCGCTCGCCCGTCGAAAAGTTGCTCCCGTTCTCCTGAACGCTCGCCTCCAACCCGCCGTCCAGCCGCTCGACCACGGCCTTGAGCTCAACCGACGTCAACGCGCGCCACAGCGCGTCGTCCGTGTACTCGTCGTTCGGGTCCAGGTTGAAGCGCACCGAGCCCTTAAACAGGAATGGTTCCTACATCACGTCGCCGCCCGTCAGCAGCACGCGGCGGCTGCGCAGTCAGCTGTGCGTGCCTGCGGGATGATCGACAGCTTGCCGCGCACGTCGTGCACGCCGAGCTGCGAGCAGTCCACGCCGTCGATCTGGAAACGTCTCCGCGTCAGCCATGCAGCGGCAAATCGCCGCAGCTGTGGCGCACTAGCACTGAGCCCGCCGTGCGCGGCTCGACGATGCGGAAGAGTGAGAGGATCATCGAGCTCTTGCCCGCTCCCGAGCGCCCGACCACGCCGGCCTTCTCGCCCGCGCGGATCGTGAGCGACAGGTCTGCGCGGCCCGTGGCGCGTCAGCAGAGGGGGCCATGCCCGCAGAACGGCAGACGCACCGCTCAGCACGGGCGTGGCCACGCCGGGATACGCTAGCGTCATCGTGTTGAAGATGATCTCGCCCTGGGCGGCGCGCTACGGCGTCATGACTTGTGCGCGCAAGGTCGGCAAATGCAACGCACATGCAGCGGCCAGTCTGCTGCCGGGCGCGTCGCTGTCACGCGCGGCGCCTCGGGCTCCAGCTTCGTGTACGACAGCAGGCGCTCGGTCGAGGTCATCTGGTTCTCGACCTGAACTCGGTGTGAGCCGGTGCCAACGCACACGCGCTGCGGCACACACCTCGGTCGACTGGCGAGTGCACCACTGGAAGTACCCGGCCAGCTGCAGCGCGTACGTGAGCGCGAGGCCGATTGAACCCGGCGGCAGCGAGTTGCGGGTGCCCGCGCCGATGAAGACCGTGAGCGTGAGGAACACGACCGTTATCATGTCTGCCGTGCGAGTGGGCGGCAAGCGCAACCGGCCACAGGCGCACGCACCGATGCGCAGCGCCAACCACCGCGAGCAGTTCATGAACGCTGAGTAGATGCTCGTGTTCTGGTCCTGGGCGCGGGCACGATGAGCGTTGAGCCAGCCACAAACGGCTCGCACACCTGGTAGGCAAAGAGCTGGTCCACAAACTGGCTCTCGAGATTGAACGCGCGGATCGTCACCAGGCCCTCGAGCGACGACGACACGTGCGAGTAGATGGGCGAGCGCGAGATCGCCTCCTGCGTGCGTGTGACTCGTGAGCGCTACACGCTCGGATGTGCGCGCAAGCGCACCAGCCGCTTGATTTCGCGTGATGCAACAAGAAAGTACTTGCGTAGGTACATGAAGGCGATGCCCAGCGGCAGGATCGCGATGAGCACGTACGGCGCCACCGACCCGACGATGCCAAAGATGGCGACGATGAGGCACGCGCAGTACGAAAAGTCCAGGACCGTCATGGGCAGCAGCTCGTCCACCAGCCCAAGATCCTTCGCGAAGCGGTTGAGCACGCGCCCCACTGCGACCGCGTCAGGTCAGCAAGTGCGTGAATGCACACTTCACGGACGCGCACCCGGGTTTGCGACAAAGAACTGGTGCGGCACGCGCAGGACCGCGTCCAGCATCTGCTCAAACATACGCCGGGACGACTGCAGGCACACCTACAAGCGCGTGTCGTCAGCTGCGCTGTCCGCGCGCAGACCGCACATCCAGCACCGTGTAGAAGAAGAAGCCGCGCAGGAGCGCCGACCCGAGGCAAAGGCCGACCAGGCCGCCGTAGATGCCCGCGTACACGTGCCAGTCGTCGGCTGGCTGGCCGCGCGCGTGTCCGATCAGCATGAAACAGAAGCGCAACAGACATGGACGCACGTGTTGCGTCCAGTACAGCAGGAACCAGTCGGACGAGGACGAGGCCATGACAGGCAGCGCGATCGCGAGAAACAGCGGCACAATCACAAAGCCGCCCAGCCAGCCGCCACCGGCGCGGAAGTAGTCGTAGTAGACCTGCACCGGCCGCGCCAGGCTGAGCGCAGCGTCGCCGCTGGCTTGCGAGCGCACCCGCCACGTGACCGTCCCGATCTGCCGGTCCTCGGTCTGCACGCCGAGCTTGCCCGACGACGCCCCACCAGCCAGCTTGGCCGACGACGTCGACGCGGCTGATAGCGGCTTGGGCGGCGAGACAGCGAGCATACCTGTGCGTGCGTTGTCAGCGCAGAGCACCGCGTGTGCACCAACACGACACAGACCCAGCGCGCTCTTCTCGTGCTTGAGCTCCAACTTGCTCGCCTTGCGCACCTTCACGCCCGCCTCGCCCTTGGCTGCATCCACGGCGTCATCGACGTTGCCCTTCGCCTCCTGAGCGTCGCAATGCGTCAGCACACTTCCCCCAATCCCAAGGCGGCACGGCGAGCGCACCTGGTACTCGCGCAGCACGCGCAGGTACGGCACCTTGGCCTCGCTCAGCTGCACCACTTCCTCGTACGGCCCGTCGGCGGCGAGCACGCCGTCATCGAGCACGAGCACGCGGTTGCAGTGCCGCGCAAACTGCAGCTGGTGCGTGATGAGCAGCACGCACTTGTCGCGCAGCAGGCCTTGGATCGCCTGCTCAAATAGAATGCGGCTGACGCGCGCGTCCACCGCCGACAGCGGGTCGTCCAGCACGTACACCTCAGCATTGAGGTAGATCGCGCGCGCGAGGCTGGTGCCGACGCGTGCATCAGCTGCCGCAGCCGCGCCCACCACGGCGCTTCGCGCGCCTCACGCGTGCGCGCTGGCCGCCGCTGAGCGTCACGCCACGCTCGCCGATCGGCGTGAGATCGCTGTTCGGGAACTGCGCCAGATCCGCGCGGAGGGCGCACGCGTCGACCACGGCGTCGTAGCGCACCTGGTCCATCGGCTGGCCAAAGAGGATGTTGTCGCGCACGGTGCCTGCCCAGCGAGGTCAGCCGTCCGCGCGGCCAGCCAGCGATGCACGCACCAGACAGGATCCACGGCGACTGCGCAACGTAAGCGACGCGGCCAGACACCTCAATCGAGCCACTGCGGCGCGGGACCTCGCCCAGCACGCTCATCGCGAGCGAGCTCTTGCCGCTGCGCGCAACCGACGTCAGCGTGCAGTGGCTGAGTGTATGCGTGATCATCGCACCTGCCCACGGCGCCCACGATCGCGACGAGCTCACCCATGCACGCCGAGAAGCTCACGTCGCGCAGCGTGTCGCGCTCGACGGCCTCCATCACGGTCGACTGCGCCGTGAGGAGCTGCACGGTGGACACTGTCAGCCCAACCGCGCACACTCAGCGTAAACGCGCACCTGCGGCGCGGTTATGTTGGGCGACAGGTTGGACGCGGTTTTGGCACGCTCGATGCCACTGCCGCGCGGCAAGCGTGAGGCAGCGTACGCGACAGAGCAAGCGGGGGGCAAAAGTCACCTGGCAGCTGCTCTTGCGCCGCCGAGCACCTGGTCCTTGCCGCCCTGCTGCCGGCGCACCCTCGGCCAGCGAAAGGTCGCGCTGTTGAACGTGACGGCAACGTCGCCCTGCACGCGCATGCAAGTTACTCAGTCACGGCCCAACACTCAGGCCACACACGCGCGCACGCACGCGCTGCGGTCGGCGGTCGCGGAAGTTGCCGTTCGCGGCCGGATCCATCTCGGGCAGCGCGAGAAACTCCTGCAGCCGGTTCAGTGAGATGCTACGGCGGCGCGTGTCAGCAGTAAGCTCGCCACTAGCACGACACGCAGCGCACTTGGACTCGGACATGGCCTCGATCGCCTTTGGGATAAAGTTAGTAGCTGCACCGCACGCATACCGTCGTCAGCGGTGTGTGACCAGGCCAACCTTCGCGAGAACACACCTGACAAGCGAATGATGTTGTAGAACGCAATCGTGCTGAACACGCTCGAGGCGAACAGTGGGTTGCCCAGCGCCACCACCGGCACAAACGTGGCCAGCGTCATGAGCGGCGACGCGGCGGCAAAGAACGCGTCGTTGACGCTTTTCTGCGCGCTCGGCGTTAGTGGCCACCAGCACGACCCCGCACGCACAAGCACGCACCATGTACGACGCCTGCGTGAGGTGGAGCGTTTCGCGCGTGCGGATCTGCATGATGCGCTTCTGGAACGGCACCTCCCTGCGCGTGTCGGCGTCGTCAGCTGCCTTGCAAGTGGCACACCCGGTCGAGCGCGCACCAGGCATAAAGCTTGAGCACCTGCACGCCCGCGGTGTCAGACCAGCGGCGGCAGCTGCGCAAGACGCGGCGCGCACCTGGATGCCAGTGAAGATGTCGCTGAGGTTGCGGATGCGCTCGTCGCGCACGGTCACCGTCTTCTTGCGGATCTCGCCTGCACGCGACGATCAGCAGCTGGCGCCGACGGCGGCGCGTCTGGCGCCGCACCAAACTTGCGCGCAAAGAACGACTGGACGGGCATCATGAAGACAAACAGCGTTGCGAACCCAAAAACAACCGGGAAGCCGATCTGCCCGACCATGAGCAGCAGCAGCAGCAGCACATGTGCGCACGCTTGCACGCACGGCGTTCCACACAAGGCCAAAGACGATCGCGCACTCGACCACAGACGTGACGAGGAACGCCGAGAATGTGCCCGCGTCCTCGAGGCGCTGCACGTCGTTCGAGACGAGGTTGACCACTTGGCCCGTGCTCGAGATGCTGCTGATCGACAGCTTGGTCAGCTTCTGGTAGATGGCCGCAATGAAGCCTGTGGGCCGGGACGTGTGAGCGCGCGGTTCTAGCGACCGAGTGAACCTCGCACCGACGCGAGCCGACACGCCCATGTGAATGTTCTGCAGGCGCACGGGCACGCGCATCAGCAGAAGCAGAGACACAAGCGCTGCACGCACGTTGTTCATAAAGTGCTGCTGCGTCAGACTCTGCAGGATCGACGCGAGCGTGAAGCCCATCGCCGTGAGGTAGATCTGCGCTGTACCTGAGCGCACGGCTGCCCGCGATCGTGCACGCACCGACACGCTCGTCGCACCCGGGTTCGCAAACTCGCTCACGATGTACCGCAGCAGCAGCGCCTGCGCGATGCGCGCGCCGCTCGACAGCAGCCCGTTGGCCAGGTTGAAGAAGTACGGCCAGCCGAGCACGCGGAACAGCACGCGGCGCAGGTTGGGCTTGGCGCTGCGGCTCTCGCGCTGCCACGCGGCCGTGATGCGCGCCGACAGGCTGCCGGCCGTGCTCGTGGTGCTGGATCGCGGCGTGAGCCGCACGTGCGGCACAAGCGCGCGGGCGCACCGCACCTTAGCTCGTAAAAATCGTACATCTCGAGCGCGCGCGTATTGCCAATGAGCACGAGGCGGTTGAGCCACGAGAACGTGATGCGCGAGAAGCAGCTCTCGGTCGTGGCCGGGTTGGGCAGGTACTTTGGCCGGCCGTACTCGGCGTCTGCACGCATATCGCCCCTCAGTGCCGCGCATCCGCACGCGCGTCGCGCAGACGCGCACCACCCGTCACCAGACGGCCCGCCGCCACCTCCGAGTGACTCTCGAGCGCGCGTCGGCGCTGCATCTTGAGCAGCTGCAGCTCGGCCGACGACATCGCGGCCCGGATCGTGCGCGCCACGTGACCAGCCGGGAAAGATGACAATTCGGTTGCGCGGGCATGATGGAGACCGGTTGGCGCGATTTTCGCGTCGTGTCGCGTGACCGCTTCACCGCGTCGCTTTCGTCGTCGCTTCGTCGCTCGTCTGGCCGCCGCGAAGATGGACGAGAAGACGGCGCTGCTGGGCGACGCGCCCGGGGCCGAGCTGCTCGAG
>CALSCO010000090.1:19149-83640 GCA_943704415.1 Parvularia atlantis | reverse complement strand
CTCTCTCTCTCTCTCTCTCTCTCTCTCTCTCTCTCTCTCTCTCTCTCTCTCTCTCTCTCTCTCTCTCTCTCTCTCTCTCTCTCTCCCTCCTCCTGCGCAGCACGGACAGCGCTCACGCCGCGGCGCAGACATCGCCGACCACGCGCTCATGGACCGCGACCTCGCCTTCGTCGGGTACACGTACAAGCGCTACGACTACCTCACCAGGCGCAACATCATTTGAGCGGGGGCGGGCGGGAAGAGGCAGGCAGCAGCGGCGAAGAGAAATGAGGCGTGTCAAAGCACAAATGAAGCCTAGTAACTTCCGGGCGTGCCGCATCATCAACGAAAATTTTTCCGGATGACCGGAAAAGAGCAAGGCGAATCCGCCCACTCCGCAGTATAAAACGGGGGGCGTTTCCGATCCTAACTGTATTTTTTCTTCTTTCTCAGTGTTACAACAGGCGAGGCCTCATGGTGCTGATGGATGGTGCGACCGGTCTCCAAGACACGCTCGCAGCCGCAGCCGAGCAGTTTCAGGCTGACATGCAGCATCGCCGCTTCACCCACATCATCCATCTTGCTGACGTACACCTGCGCGCTGGTGATGTGGCCGCAAGTCGTTTCGACGAGTATCGAGAAGTTTTCGATCAGCTGGAGGGCATGCTGGCTTCTCTGCCATGCGTGCAATCAGGTTCTGCCATCATCGCCGTTTGCGGTGACATATTTCATAACAAAAGCCGCGTCGAGTCCATCACTGTTCGCCTTTGGACGAAATTCATGGAAAGTCTGGCTCGCACGGCTCCGACGATCATCATTCCAGGCAACCACGACTTCCGGCAGGAGGATCCCAACATGCCCGACCTTCCGGAAGTTCATTTGGAGCACTGGACGCCAAGCGGACATGCATGCATCTACCTGGCATCCAGCACGCCAATGAGAGCTGGTAACCTCCACTTTGCTAGTGTGCCTATTCGAGACACTTTGCGCTCTATGGATACACGCGCGGTTGTGGCGCAGCAGCCTGTCTTTCCGGACGCAGACGAACTGCGCAGCCATGATGGTGTCGATGCTGCCGTGGCTCTCTTCCATGGTACAGTGTGGCACAGCCGCCTGCATGGCCATCGGTCGCTGCCGATGGCCATGCAGAGGACTACGTACGCCCTGGAGAGTTTCCAAGGCTACGATATCGTCCTATTGGGAGATAATCACTGTCAGCAAATTCAGGGTAACTGGGGCTATCCAGGCTCGCTGGTGCAGCAGAGCTACGGTGAGCCCATTCTTGGGCATGGGTTTTTGCTGTGGGACGTTGCTGCCAAGACCGCGGAGGCATACCATGTGCCGAACAAGCACGCACGCGTCCGATTGTCGCTGGACGGCGACGACGTCTTGGTGCACAACGTCTCTGATGCTCAGTCACGGTTGACGCTGGATGAAGCTATTGCTACCTTTAAGGATGAACGCTGTCCATTCCCTGAGCATCCGCAAGTGGAGTTTGCCGGTACGGCTGAGGCTGAAGCGTATGTGCTGAAAGAGTTGGAGAGGCGCACGGGGGCCGCAGCGTCCAGGCTCAAGAATCGCAAAGGGCCCTCAGCAGCGCATCTGCTTCCGTCCATGCAGGCTGCACAGAGTGCACTGCAAAGCGACGTGGAGACATCTGTTGATGACTTGGCGAAGTTTCGAAACCCGGAGAAGTGGCTAGATTACATCCGCGAGAAGGACGCAGATCTGGCACGTCGTGTACAAGAGCGCATGTGGCTGCACCTGGATCCAGACGCCGATGTCAGCACGCACTCGCTGCTGCCTAATAATATGGACGCGTCGCGCGTTCCGGAGCTGTCACAAGTCCTCACTGGTGTGAAGAATAATCAGAGCGCTGGAGCCGTAAGCAAGGCCGCTGCCGAATTGCAAGCGACGTTGCAAGACAGTTCGCGGAGGCATGCGGTGCAGCTGACTAAGTTGGCATGGGCCTGGCTCTTTGGCTACGGAGATCAGAATCACTTTGACTTCACCACGTTGGAGAATCAGGTCGGCATTGTGAACGGTCCCAACGCTTCCGGGAAGTCTTCCTTTTTAGATGCTATATGTCTAGCTCTATTTGGTGAAACTGGATCAAATCGGACGTCCGGGTCGAAGGGCGCAGCACAGGGAGCAGCTGACTATGTCAACAATAGATGCCCGCAGGGACGTTTTGCATGGACGACCATCACTTTTGCTATCGACAGCCGGCACTACGAACTGTCCCGCAAGTTCATGCGTACGGGCGGCCAGTCGCAAGCTCAGTCTGTCACCACTGACGCCGAGTTGTGGCTGCTGCGTGGTGGCAATGACGTCGAACGAGTGTCAAGCGGAGCGGCCGTGAAAAAGTGGGTCACTGAGCACATCGGATCCATTAAAGGCATGCTGCGAACCACCATGATGGCCCAAGTCGACCGCGACAACTTCTTCTCCGCGGACATCAAGGAGCAAATTGAACTGATTGACGAGGCTGTTGATCTGCGCAAGCTCACGGCTTACAGCGAGCTCTTGCATGCCGCCAACAACGCGTACGAGCGCCTGTGCAATGAGGCCAAAAAAGTCATGGATGACAAACTAGGTGCTTATCAGCGGGCGTTTCCCGACATTCGGTTGCCTTCCAGCGCCGACACTGCGAGGGATATCATTACTGCATTCCAAGATGAAAGTGTTGCAAGCGCTGGAACGGACATGGACACGCAGCGCGTGCTGCCATCGACCGTGAACGAGGCCGATCGCGACGAAGAGCGCCGTGCGGAACTGCAGGGAAAGCTGTTGCAGACTCAACGACAGCTTATGGAGCAGAACATGTCCATTGCACGACTGGAGAATGCAGCACACGAGTTCGCACAGCCGCAATATTCCGTCCATCTTCTAAATGACAGTTTGCGACGAGCTGAAGAAGCTAAGGCGAAATGTCTCCTTGACATGCAGGGAATTTTCGCAGAGTCAGACGGCCTTAAAGAACTGATCATGGCGCAATCACGTGCTGAAGTGGAACTGCAGAACTTAGCGGACTTTGCCAGCATGTTTCCTGACGAGTCAGACGCGCAGCTGCAGGCCAGAATGCAAGAAAAACTAAGGGAAGAGCGTGAAGCCGAGGCCTTGAGTGTCATCGCCCGAGCGGCCGCCCCAGTGCATTCTAGTGCTCCAGACCCTCTGTCATTGCTGTCGTTCATCAACGAACGCTGCGCGGATCTGCAAGTTAACCAGCTAAATGCAGTGACTGATGTTGCTGATCGCCTCGAGAGCGTGCGACAGCGTCGTGTGGCGGCTGAGCGTGCCAGAAGGAATGACCCGGCACAGCACTGGCACAGCGCACAAGTACATGAGTCTGACGAGCTTCTGGTTTTGGAAGAAGGTGCACAGTGGAAGCCGTACGCGGGCATGAATGCAACAAGTGGCACTGCGTCGGCACACCTCAGGCTTGACGTCAAGCACGAGCCGCCATTTAGCACCGGCGACGACTCGGATCTACATGCTCTTTTAAAACTTGAGGGTCAGCTGGAACTGCTGCAGTGGGCTGTACAGCGCGCGGCAGAAGAGCCTACTGGTGGCGTGGAAACCAGTCTTGCTTTGTCTACGGAAGCGCACACAAAGGAATCCGAGACTATCAGCAAGGTTCTGAAAGCACGAAGCTTGTCTGCTCGCAAGAAGAGCATCGTGGTGCTCATAAGTTGCTCGTCGGCTCTGCGCAAAACGCGCGCAGCTCTGGAATTGCACTCGCAGCGGTTCAGCCAGGCGCGGCTGCAAGAAGAGCTGTCGCAACTACAGCAGCAAGTCCATGCGTGGAACAACGACTCTGCAAGGATCAAGCGAATGCAGGAGAAAGAACTTTTAGCGTGCGCTGATATCTACAAAAAGTGGACGCAAGCGCGCGACGACTGCAGAGCGCTCTATCAGCTTTTTGGTGTCAAAACCATGCAAAAGCACCGTGGAGCTGCCAAGGAGGCGAAAACCAGCGACGACTCGTTCCTGTCGTGGGTGTATCAGCGGGCTGTCATCCCTTTGCTTAAGCAGCAAGTCAACGACTTTTTGTCGACGGTCGACCCAAGTCTACGCATGGAGATGGAGTACCGTGAAACATACTTCCACACACATGTCGTCTACAAGGACGTTCAGACGCCGTTCTACTCTGCCAGCGGCTACCAGCAGTTTATTGTCGGGCTTGCGATGAGGCGCGCACTGGCTGCTCTAGGTCGTACGGGCACGCGGCTAAGCCACCTTTTTATTGACGAGGGTTTCACGGCCTGCGATCGCGCAAATCTGCTGCGCACGGGTGACGTGCTCCACCAGCTGCTCCGAACTGGTCTCTACAGGAGCATCGTTGTTGTCTCTCATCTGGATGCCGTGCGAGACGAGATCGAATTGCCGTATCAGGCAACCATCACCATTGACGGCGCAAACGCTCAGCTGCTGTTCGGCGTGCCAGACCCAGAGCGCCAAGTGGCGCCGCGTGCGTCACCTGCTCCCGCTCCTCCTACACAGCCTCGCAGGACATATACACCGCGGCCTAGAGCACAGGCGACCAGGAGTGTGCCAGTTAGTGCGAGGACCGCCGCGGTAATCGTTCCGACACACTGGCAGGCGGCCGCTGGTTCATCATCACCTTCAACTTCGCGGCAGCTGTTGCTACCAGAGCAAGCTTTCGAAGTAAGCTCCTCGCACACGAACGACAGCGTCACGTCTCCTGGGAAGCGGAAAGAGCGCGAATAGTAGGCCTAGTGATCTGTCTGTGGCCGGGAGCCGCCAAATTGCGAAATTCGAGGTCTGCGACAGAGCAATGGCGGCGACCGTGAGCGTGAGCGCAGTGCGCGCCGAGCTGCTGCCGCGGTGGCGCGCGCACGTCGAGCGGGCGCGCGAGGCCGGGCCGGCGGGGCTGGCGACGCTCGAGGCGGCGCTGCGCGGGGCCGTGGCGCAGCTGCCGCCGGCCGACGTGCGGGACCCGCAGGCGCGCGCCGTGCAGGCGCTGCTTGTGCTGCACCGGCCGGCGGCGCTGGGCGACGTCGTGCGCGAGCTGCTCACGCGGAGCCTGCGCGCGGTCGCACCGGACAACGACGACAAAGGCGACGACGAAGTCGACAGCGGTGAAGGTGACAGCATCGACGTGGACGCCGTCGCGCGCGTGCTGGGCCTGCTGCGCGCGCTGCACGCCGCGCCGATCGTGGACGAGTGCGCCGGCCGGCCTGTGCGCGCGTGCGGGCGACTGACGGCGTGCACGCACGGCAGGACGTTTGACGCGACCGTGCGCGCGTTGATCGAGGGCAAAGTGCGCGCGCTGTGCGAGGCGAGCCTGGAGGCGTCGGCGCTGGACGCGTCGCAGCGATGGCTGCGCGGGGCGATTGTGCCGTGGCTGGTGCAGCTGAGGCTGTTCACGGCAGGTGTGTGCGGGTATGCGTCTGTGACGTTCGTGCGCTCACGGCGGCCGCGCAGACGAGGGGCCGCGTGTCGAGGCGCGGCTGGCGGACCAGCTCCGCGAGACGGTCGCACGGCAGCGGCACGTCCGGCCCCCTCATCACGCGTGCGCTCGCCGCCCTGACGCTGTGCGCGCGTGCGTGCAGGATCCACCAACTGTTTGAGATCATCGTCGACTACGAGTCGAGCAAGGCCGCGATCAACGACCTCAAGGTGCGCCCGACAGCGGCATGCGGCGCTGGCGGCTGACGGAGGGATCGCGCAGGCGACGCTCACAACGGCCGAGCAGCAGGCATACCTGATCGCGTCGCTCAAGGCCACGTGCGTCGCCGTGCATGCCGCGTGCGTGCATGACGGCGCGTGCACAGCTTCCAGCGGCGCCTGCTGCATCCGGGCGCGAGCACGAACGACATCCTGCTGCAGTACATCAACACGATCAAGACGCTGCAGGAGCTGGACCCGTCCGGCATCTGCCTCGAGCAGGTCGGCGAGCCCGTGCGCCAGTACCTGCGGTACCGTCGCGTGTGCGTCGCTGGGTGCCATGAGGTTGACGCGCCCGGCTGCAGCAAGCGCGACGACGCGATCCGCTGCATCATCACCTCGCTCACGAGCGACGACGGCCTGTCCAAGGAGCTGCAGCAGTCTGCGGACGCGCCCTCGGACTTTATCGACGACGGCGCGCACGACCTGAGTGACTACGAGGACGACAACTGGCTGCCTGACCCGGTCGACGCCGACCTCAGTGCGTGCGCGTGCATGCGTGTGTCGAGCGTCGCTGAAACGCGCGGTCGCAGCCAAGACATCGGCCAGCCGCCGCTCTGCCGACGTCATCTCCAAGCTCGTGAGCATCTACGGCAGCAAGGACGTCTTCGTGCGTGTGTACCAGTCTCTGCTGGCCGACCGCCTCGTCGTGCTGACCGACTACGACACGGATCGCGAGGTGCGCCGCGTGCAGGCACGCCGTGAGCGCGTCTGACCCCGTGCTGGTGGCCGGCGCAGGTGCGCAGCCTCGAACTGCTCAAGCTGCGCTTCGGCGACAGCGCCCTGCACACGTGCGAGGTCATGATCAAGGACATCGCCGACTCGAAGCGCGTCGACAACCATATCCACCAGGCGGTGCGTGGGCGGTGGTGCACGCGGCTGGGTTGACTGCACTCACGGCGTGTGAACAGGAGGCCAACGTGCCGCTGCACGCGCACATCCTGTCGCGCCTATTTTGGCCGGCGCTGCGGCGCGACGAGGTCACCTACTCGCCCGTGCTGCGCGAGTACGTGCCTTGCTTGAGCGTGCCCGTGCGCCGAGCACTCAAGGGTGGCGCGCGCGCAGGGTCGCCGACCGCTACGAGAAGCAGTTCACCGCACTCAAGCCGGCGCGCAAGCTCGAGTGGATGAACGGGCTGGGCTCGGTGCAGCTCTCGCTCACGTTCCGCGACCGCACGCTCGACATCACCGTCCCACCCGTGCAGGCCGCGGTCATCGGCGCCTTTCATGAGTCGCGCTGTGCGTGCCGCCGCGTGCGGTGCACGGTGCGCGGTGTGCTGAACCGTGCGGCGTGCAGCCCAGGCGACGCTCAACGAGCTGGCCAACGAGCTCGGCATGAACCCGACCGCGCTGCAAAAGCGCCTCGCGTTCTGGATCGGCCAGGGCGTGCTGTGCGAGGAGCCGCCGGGGACGTACGCAGTGGTGGAGGAGCGCCCGCACGACGCGTCCGTCCGACGTGTGTCGCAGAGGCCACCCGCTTTGCTCACCCCTGACGACGAGGCACGCGCGCCAGGCGTCGCACTGCAGGAGGACGACGCGATGGACACGTCCGGGACGAGCGCGGATGGCAGCGGCGGTGCGGGCGGCGGCGGCGCGGACGAAGCCGAGAACCTGTACTGGCTCGTGATCTACAACATGCTCAACAACCTCGGCGCCCTGCCGTGCGACCGAATCCACAGCATGCTGACGATGTTTGTGCAGGTGCGCGGCGCGGTCGCCTGTTCGCGCGCTAGCTCAGTCACGCCCGCCCCTGCAGGCGCCCAACCGGTACGAGTGGACGCCTGACCAGCTCCAGGCGTACCTCGGCCGGCTCGTGCGCGACGACCGGCTGGCCGTCAGCAGCGGCCTGTATTCGCTCCGGCGGCCGCAGTGACTCTGTACAAGCAAGCACGCACGCACGCACGGCAGCACATGTTTGCGCTCAGCTCTCCATGTCACTCCCCTCGTCGTCGTCCTCCTCCTCGTCGTCGGCCAGCGGCCTCGCGGCGGCCACGCTCGCGTTGTACGACGGGAGCAGACTTGGCCGACGCGCGAGACGGCTGCCCGCCGACTGGCAGCGTGCGACCGACCCCGTCAAGACGTGCCGCGTCGCACATGCGACCATGCGCGCACCTCCCGCTCCTCGTCCTCCTCTTCATCCTCGTCGGCGTCGTCGTCGTCGTCGTCCACGTCACCGTTCTTGTGCTCGTCCGGCTGCGAGTCAACCATCCACGACATAAGGCTCGGACGCTGCGACGACGATGGCCGCCGGCGCGCGGTAGCGCTCCGATCGCCCGCCGCAGCGCCCTCTTCGATGTCATCGTCGTCCGCGTACTCGTCGCCCTCACCGCCCTCGTCCTCGTCCAGACCCTGCCCGTCGGCCTCAATGTCCTGCTCGCCCGCGTCCACGCGCACACCCTCACCGGCCGCGTCGACGTGTGTGAAGCGCACGCGGTCGTCCGCGCGCGCGCGCTTGCGCGTTGCCTGCACCCCGCCGGCCACGTCCGCGGTCACGGCGCCACCCGTCTCGTCGCCCTCCACGTCGCCCTCGTCCTCTTCCTCGCCCTCGTCTTCGTCCTCCTCTTCCTCCTCGTCCTCCTCCTCCTCTTCCTCCTCGTCCTCGTCCTCGCGCTCCTCCTCGCTCACACTCTCCTCGTCGTCCTCCTCGTCCGCAGCGCCGCCAAACTTGCGCTTGCGCACCTGGCCCTGCGCGTCCGTCTGCGTGTCGCGCAGGTGCTGCAGGCTCTCGATCGCGCTCGCATCCGACTCGGCCTCCTTCTGCAGCTGCTGCGCCGTGTCGAGCAGGCTCAGGGCGTCGGCCTGCATCGCCGCGTCGACCTCGGCCGCCTTGGGCGACGACGCCACACTGGCCGCGAGCAGCGCCAGCGCCGGCTCTGCCATCGCGTGCACCGCGTTGTCGCGCTGCTGCTGAGCGTCTGGCTTGGGCGGCGAGGCCGCAGCGCCCGCAGCCGACGCCAGCGCCTGCGCGTCCACGTCCGATACTGCGGACGGGGCAGCGACGTCGGCGATGGCTGGGCTGTGCCGCCCAAAGGCCGCGGACGACGACGAGAACTTGCGCCCGAGCAGCTCGCCCGACGCCGGGCGCGGCCGCGCCGGCGCAATAAACGCCGCAACGACGTTGACCGACATCAGTCCGAGGATGTCGTGCTTGCGCTGCTCGGCTGCGCGCGCGCGCTCATTCGCTCAGCTACCACGTGCACGTACGTAGCCGCTGGGGGGGCGGCTCGCGCACCTGTCAGCTCGGCCGGCAGCGGCTTGGTGGCCGAGGGCGGCTTAACCTGCGCAAGGTTCTCGAGGATCTTGGCGCTGGTGCGCGCGTCAGCAGAGCGCGCGCTCTGGCGGGAGGCAGCGCGCACATGTACGCGTCGATGGCCGTCTTGGTGTTCATGTTGGTCATCAGGCGCGCATCCACGGCCAGCTTGTACCGCGGCGCAAAGTAGTCATAGTACTCGTTGAATGGGATATCTGCAGCGCACGCATGAGCGGCGGGGCGCGCAGCCACAGCGCCCAGGACACCGTTCGCGATCGGCACGCGCAGCAGCTTGGCCGTCAGGTATGTCCACAGCCGCACGGCGTTGGTTGCCACGGTCGGCCCTCCGCCGAGCACGAGCGTGGGCAAGCCGAAGCCCGTCACAAACTTGACGCAGTGGCCGTGACCTGTGAGCGCCCGTGCGCCCGTGTGAGTGAGTGATAAGCGGCCTGCGCGTCCCCGCGTGCTCACACCCTTGAGCGTCAGGTTGAACGCGTTGTAGCGCTCGCTGGCGAGAATAGACGGACTGGCGACGAGCACGACGGCGTCCGGCTGAAAGGCGTCGCGCGCGGCACCGACGACGCGCTTGAAGGCGTACTCGTACATGTCGTCATCGGTACCCGCGTTGAGCGGCATGTTGACCGCGCAGTACTTGCCCTTGCCGTAGCCAACGTCCTGCCGCCCGCGCGTGTCACTTCCGACCGATTGGTGCGCGCAGTCAGGGCGCGCACGCTGATGTCGCCCGTGCCCGGGTACGCCGTGCCCGAGTACTTGTGCAGCGACACGGTCATGACGCGGTCGGTCGTGTAGAACGCCTCCTCGACCGCGTCGCAGTGGTACATGTCCATGTCGACATAGAGCACGCGCTGGAAGCGCCTGCGTCCGGACGGGTCACAGCGAGTGCGGGCGGGCAGCCGGGCAGGCGGCGCGGCGCACGTCAGCAGCTCGAGCACGGCCAACACGGCGTCGTTGACGTAGCTGAACCCGCCGGCCTGGTCGCGGCTGCTGTGCGTGAGCCCGCCGCCCCAGTGGATGGCGAGATCGGTCGAGAGGGTCGTGAGCGCACGGGCGGCGGCTGGCGCGGGCGTGATGAGCCGTCCGTGCGCTGCGTGCACGCGTGCGTGCGTGTGCAGGGCGCGGCGCACTAATCGAGCCACCGGCGTAGATCTGCGCGTACTCGAAGGCGCCGTCCATGAAGGGACAGTCGCGGTCGTCGTCAATGTTCCCTGTGTAGCGCGCGCGCGCGGCGTGAGGGGTTCACATCGGCACACCAACTGCGCGGCACACACAGCGCGGGCCCTCGTCGTACACGTCCTCGCCCGCGTTGACCGTGAGCGCGCGCAGATAGTCGATGTACGCGTCCGTGTGGAACTTGGTCAGGTCGTCGAACGAGGCGCGCGGCGGCTTCTGCGTCTCGCGCGCGCGCGCGGCCGTGCTCAGCGCCCACGTGCCCGCCCTGACCTCGCGTGCGCGTCACGTACGATGACCTGCAGCCGGTGCAGCAGCCCGTAGTTGGCTAGCACGGCGTGCAGCACGCGCAGACGGTGCGGCTGCGTCGGGTGCCCGCGGCCGTACGAGAAGTTGGCGAGGTCGGCTGCGCGCCCCGCGCTCAGCGCACGTGAGGCGCACGGCAGCTGCCCGCGCGCACCGTCGTAAAAGTACCAGACGCGGCGCCGGTCGTCGACCAGCGTCGGGAGGCCGATCGAGAGCGGCGCGTATTGCGCCGGCGCCTCGTCCGACGCCGCGGCCATGCTGTGCGCTTGGCGGGCGATAGGAGGGAAGGTGTGGCGGACGGGCGCCACATCGGGCGCCGCACGCGATGGACGGCGAGGGTGTGGCGGACGCGGACGAGCGCGACGAGCAGCCGGCTCACGTCGCGCCCGTCGAGCACGTGGAGCACGATGAGCCAGAGCAACCAGAACAGCAGGAGCAGCACGATCAACCAGAACAGCAGGAACAGCACGAGGCAGCACCATCGCAGGAGCAGCTGCAGACGGCAGAGGCCGGCGAGGACCTCGAGCAACGGCGCGCCCGTGCGTGCCGCCCGCTCACCCGCCTGCCCGCCCGCCCGATGCGCGTGTGCGGCTCACGCGCGTGCGCCAGGCGAGATGAAGACGTCGCTGTTTGGCGCGTTGGGCGCCGAGCGGCGCGCCGGCGGCTTCTTTGACGACGACGACGAGGACGGCGCCGAGGCCGAGGCGTCGTTCAAGGGCTTTGACCGTGCGTGCGCTGGGCGCGGTCCGTGCGTGCGCGTCGCTGACGGGGACGAGGCGCGCGCAGTCGACGCCGAGGACGACGAGCCGGACGAGTTCGACCTCAAGCTCGCCGCCGTGCGCGCGTTCAGCATGGCCAGTGGGGGCGAGGTCGCGGTCGAGCGCGACCGGTTCGCGTCCGAGGACGAGGACGAGGACGAGGACGACCGTGCTGCGGCAGGGCGCGACGAGCAGTGCGTGCACGCGCTTGTGTCGCTGCAGACACCGCTCACCGCCGCACGCGCAGGGGCAAGGGCCGGAAGCGGCGCGGCCGCGACGATCCGGCGGCCAGCGGCAAGAAGGCGCGGCGAACGAGTGTGTGGCGCGGGCGTGGCTTGCAAGGGCGCTCATGTGCCACACGCAGCCAAGTACAAGGAGGGCTCGCTCGTCGTCCGCGACCGCGTCACCAAGCCCAAGGTGCCCAAGCGGCGCAAGCGTCTCACGATCGTACGTGCTGCTGCTGCACGAAACACACGCCGCGCCGCGCTGACTGGCATGAGCGCACAGGAGGAGGAACAGGACCGCGTGGACAACCTTGTGGTCAAAATGCGCGAGGCGCACGCCGAGGACGAGCGGAAGATTCGGATGGGCCAGCCCGCGCGCAGCCGGCACATGATGCTGTCTGCCGTGGTGATGATGCTGCAGAGGTATGCGCACGTCCACGCGCTTGCCCCGTGCAGCGACTGAAGCACGCCCACGCACGCGCACGCGCAGCCAAGAGACGTACGAGACGCTCATGGACGAGTCGCAGGAGGCCGACTCGCCGCTGACGACGCTGCTGACGGCGTGCGGCGAGTGGCTCACGCCGGTCATCGTCGAGACGGTGCAGGTGCGCGGCAGGCGCCAGCTCATCGTGCGAGCGCGTGCCGATGCGTGCAGCGCAGGGCAACGACGTCAAGCGCGCGGTCGTCATGCCCAACATGGAGATCCGTTCGCGCATTCTCAAGGCGCTGCTCGAGGCAGGCCGTTCATTTCGCACGCGCTGTCGTCTGATACCCCGCGGCCTTTGCGTGCGCAGAGCCAGTTTGCCAAGAGCGGCAAGTCTCTCGACTGCGTCAAGCGCAGCAAGATCGGCCACGTCGTCGTGGCGCTGCTGCGCAACCCGCGCGAGGTGCCGGAGAACAAGGTGGTCGCGCAGCGGCTTGTCAGTGCGTCGACGCGCCGTGCTGTGCCGTCGCGCGCTGACATAGCCGGGCCGTGCGCGCGCGCAGACCAGTGGAGCGAGATCGCCGTGAAGGGCAACCCGGACATCCACCGGCCACCAGCGCTGCGGCGCGTGAGGTTCGGCTCGCTTGTGCGGCGCGGTCTGGTGGCACGGCTGAGCATTCGCGGCGCGCGCAGCACGGGTGACCGCTCCGACGAGACCGAACCGCTGACCCTGCGTGACACGCGGTCGGCGCGTGAGACGGACCGCGCGCGGCTAATCGAGCGGCCCGTGTTTCGCTTCGCGACCGACGTCGACGCTGACTTTATCCGCTCGCGCACCCGCGTGCGTGCCCGGCTCTCGCCTTGCAGCCGCACGCTCGCTGACACCCGTGCGTGTAGTTGCCGAGCGGGGACGGGAGCGAGCCCGTGCAGGTGTCGATCACGGTCAAGCGCGCGCAGGAGCCGGCCAAGGGCGCGCGGCCGAACCAGGTCGACATCCAGGGGCGCGGCTTCAAGTGATGCGGGAGAACGTGGAAGAAGCCTGTAACATCGAGCGTTAAGTTGGCGAACTTGGCAGAACTCAGTGACAGTGGAAGGGCATATGTACAAAGCGCCTTAGCGGCTACCCGGGTGACGTGTGCTTTGCGCGCCAAGTGGCGCCTGTCGCGCGCCACTTTGCCGCTGCCGGTCACCCGCTGCTTCTCTCTCTCTCTCTCACACACTCGCTGCTCGCGCCACACGACACCGGGCCGCGCGCTGACGCGGGGGGCGCGCGCGCGTCACGTGCAGACAGGAGAGGGACCATGGTCGCGCTCACCGCCAACGCCATCCGCGACATCTACGCCGGCGCCGAGGTCGCGCTGCCGGTGCTGCAGGTCTCGAACCTGCGCAAGGTCACGGCGCGCACCGAGGCCCGCGCCGACGCGCCCGACCGCTACCGGTGCGCGCTGCTGTCGATAGCAACGGCGGCTGACGCGGAGCGCAAGGCTGCTGCTGTCGGACGGGGCGCACGCGATGCAGGCGATCCTCGGCACGCAGCTCAACGCGCTCGCGGCCAACGACGAGCTGCCGACCAACTGCATCGTCAGCCTGCGCAAGTACATCTGCAACGCCGTCCAGCCCGGCCGCAAGTGCGCGTGCTGCCGCCCCGACGCCGCCTGGCCCGCTGACGGCGCGCGCGTGATGCGCAGGATCATCATCGTTCTTGACCTGCAGATCCTCGACACACAGTCGCCCAAGATCGGCAACCCGCAGGGCATCGAGAACACGGCCGCCGTGCAGCAGCAGCAGCAGCAGCAAGGCGCTGCGGCCCCCGCGCACGAGCCCGCGCCCGCGCCCGTCGGTGCGGCAATCGCGGCGATCGCCGCGACAGCAGATGCTGACCAAGCACGGCAGCATCGCGGCCCGCGCCCGCGCTGCACCAGCAGCAACAGCAGCAGGCAACGAATGTCGCGTCCGCACGCGCCGGCACCGACGCGACCGGCTTTGGCGGCGACTATTGGCGCGCGCCCGCGGCGATGACGAGCACCAATGCGCCGTTCGCGGCGGCAACGTCATCAGCGGCCGGGTTCACGGCGAGCGCGCTGACGGCGGCCAACAACGTGCTGCGGTGGCGTGGGGCCAGCGCGTGCGCACGGAGTCCGTCGGCCGCTGACGCACTGTGCGCAGGTCTGGCAACACGGCGCCGCGCGGCATGTCGATGAGCGAGGACGACTTTGTCAACGTCTTCCCGATCATCAGCCTCAACCCGTACCAGAACCGGTGCGGACATGCGCGCGCGTGCGCAGACAGCTGATCGGGGGCGGCCGGTCTGGGCCGCCGGTCTGGGCCAGGTGGACGATCAAGGCGCGCGTCACGAGCAAGTCGGAGCTACGGTCGTACCACAACGCCAAGGGCGAGGGCAAGCTGTTCTCGTTCGATATGCTCGACGCGTCGGTGCGGCCCGGCCGTGCGCGTGTGTGTGCACGTGTGCTCGTGTGCTGACGGGCGCCGCAGGGCGAGATCCGCGTGACGGCGTTCAACGACGTCGCGACGCGCACCGCCGAGATGATCGAGAAGGGCAAGGTGTACTACATCTCGCGCGGGTCGCTCAAGCAGGCCCGGCGCCCGTTCAACCTGCTCAAGCACGACTATGAGATTCAGCTCGAGAACAACTCGCTTGTCAAGCTCGTGCGTCCGTCGTTGCGCGGGTGTGCGGCGCGTGCGTGCTCACGTCGCGTGTCGCTAAGTGCGAGGACAACGCCGACAACATCCCCTCGATCCGCTACGACTTTGTCACGATTGACCAGATCGAGCAGACCGAGAAGGACGCGGCCGTTGGTGCGGCGCCGTCGGTGCGGCGACGCACACCGCTGAGCCCGTGCGCGCGCGCGCGTACGCAGACGTGCTCGCCGTGGTCCGCACGATCGAGGAGCTCGGGTCGATCACGGCCAAGGCGACGCAAAAGACCGTGCCAAGGCGCAACATCAGCCTCGTGGACCAGTCGGGCCGCATGGTCCAGCTGACGCTCTGGAACCAGATCGCCGAGACGTTTGACCACACCGGCAACCCGGTCGTGGCAGTCAAGAGTGTGCGCGTGTCGGACTTCAACGGTGCGTCTCCCGCAGCGGCCTGCACGCCGTGCTCACGCCGCGTACCAGGGCGATCGCTCTCGACCATCAACACGTCGCTTGTCCAGGTCGACCCGGACCTGCCCGCGGCGCGCGAGCTGCGCACGTGGTATGCACAGATCGGCAAGTGCGTTTGGCCGAGCTCCCTTGCGTGGGTGCCGCGTGCGCATGGGCGGCTCACCGGTGGCGTCGCGCACGCAGCGCCATGACGTTCAAGTCGATCTCGGACGGCGGTGCGGGGCGGGCTGGCGGGGCCGGCGGCATGGACGTGTACAAGACGCTGCTGCAGGCCAAGAACGAGAATCTGGGCACGAACAGCAAGGTGCGTCCGGCACGCTGTTGCGCTGGAGCCTAACGCGCGCGCACCGCGTCGTCAGCCGGACTTTTACGCCAACCGGTGCTACATCACGCAGTTCCGCGTCGAGAACATCTCGTACATGGCCTGCCCGACCGAGGGCTGCAACAAGAAGGTGATCGAGGAGGGCCCGAGCTCGTACTTCTGCGACAAGTGCGCCAAGCGCTCCCAGCAGTGCGACTACCGGTGCGCTCGCGCGCGCGCGCGCGCGCGTGCGTCCTGGCCCGTGCGGCGACGGCGGGCTCACGCGGCGCGCAGGTACATTCTCAACGTGACCCTGTCCGACATGAGCGGCAGCACGTACGCCACCATCTTCAACGAGCTGGGCGAGCAGGTGATCGGCAAGAAGGCGGGCGAGATGGAGACGCTGCGGCGAGAGGTGCGTGCGCAACGTCCCGCCGTGCGAGCGTGTACGTGCATGCTCAACGGGTGTGCGCGTGCACAGGACATGGCTACGTACCAGCTCGTCTTCGCCAACGCGAGCTTCCGCGAGTACCACGTCAAGATCCGCGCCAAGCAGGAGTCGTACAACGGCGAGGACCGGCTCAAGCAGCAGGTCATGCGGGCGACGCCGGTCGACTACGTGACCGAGTCGCGCGAGATCATCCGGATGGTGCGCGCGCACCTGCGCATGTGACCGCGTCCGCGCGCACCCCGCTACCCTTCCCGTCGTCTCTCCCGTGTGTCTCTGTCTCGAAACAAAGTTTGCCGCGCCCGTCACGACAGCGGCTGCACAACCGCGTGCTCCGCCACCACGAACGACTCGCCGGGCGCGCCTCGCCCGGCCGGCTGGCAGCTGCGCTCGCACGAGAACACGAGCACCGTGCCCCACTCCATCCCGACGTCGTCTGCGCCCAGGCTGCGACGCGCGCTGAGCACCGGCGGTGGCGGCATGCGGCGCGGCGCACCTCGTCGGCGGCGCATACTTGGGCGCGTCAACGTCGAGCACGGTCAGCAGCGCCGGCATAACCTGCATCTCGAAGACGCGCTGCGCGCCACAAAGTGTGCACCGCGGCAGCGCATCGCATGCCGGGTTGTGCTCGGCCTTGGCCGTGTAGCGCAGCGGCTCGGCGTCGGTCGTTGTGGCGTACCTGGGCGGCGACGTGAGCGCGGTGTGCGGCACAGCAGACCCGGTCCGCACCGCAGGCATTGCGTCGGGTGCAGGGCCACGGCCTGCTGGAAGTTGACCAGCGTCTTCTCGGCCGCGCCGAAGCCCGTCTTCGCCTCGTAGCGCTCCGGCAGGAAGCGCTTGGCGCCGGTCGCGCGGCCGTGGTCGTCCGGGTCAAGGTCGTCGTCGTCCGCCCCGGCGCCCACCCGCCCGTGCACGCGCTCGTACTCGGCCAGCAGCCCTGCGGCGTGGGCGCGTCTGAGTCGCACCAGGGACAAGAGGCGCGCGCGGCACGCACGGGCCTCGTGCTCGTACGCGCGCGCGCGTTTGTCGGTCGCGGCGGGGCTCTCCTCGACCACGGCGACGTAGAACGCCTCGAACGCAGGCGCAGGTGCGAGTGCAGGTGCTGGCGCAGATGAAGGTGCAGGTGCATGTGCAGATGAAGGTGCAACGGAAGCAGCCGCCTTGGCGTACGACGGCCGCGCCGGCTGCCGCGCCCGCTCACGCGCACCGGCCTCGCGCGCGCGCAGCAGCCGCTCGATCTCGTCGTCATCCGCAAGGGCGCGCGCGTCGCTGGCCGGCGGCGCGGCCGGCAGCGTCCAGTCGTCGTCGGTCTGCCAGACGTCCTCGTTCGCGGTCATCTCAACGGGCGGCGGCGCTCGCTCCTCGACGATCAACTGCTCGCGCAGCACGATGACGCTGCCGGGCCGGGCCGAGCAGCGCTTGTTGTTGCACGCGAAGACGTGCAGCACGCGCTGGGTCTCGAGCGGCGCGTACACTGCATGATCGCCTCAGCCAACCGCACCGCACGCCGTCGCCCGCACGCACCCTGCGCGATCTGCGGCATCTCCGCACCGCACACGCCGCAGCGCGTCTGCGCCCCGTCAGGCCGCGCCGCCGCCAGCCAGACCTTCGCGTCGAGCAACGATCAGTCACGCGATCGCTGGCCCCTCCCGCGCAAAGCCGCGCACCGCCTCGCCGCCGAGCCGCGATACGCGCGCCGACGCTGCATCGGCCGGATCGGTCTGCGCGCACGCGAGAGAGAGAGAGAGAGAGTGAGCAGCTGCTGCAGCGAGCAGCAAGGCGCAAGGCACGCAACGAGAACGCCGTCCGGCAAGCCGAGCGCGTTCGCCAGCATGCTGTCATTAATTGGTTCGCACCTTATGCAGACGACCGAGACGGACGTGGACGGGGCGCAGCGCGTCGTGTTCACGCCCGAACCACTGCAGCCGGGCGCGCTGCCGCCGGGGACGGTGCTGCCGACGCTGCATCTGCTGGTGCCAGCGGGCGCCGCGGGCGACGCCGCGCCGCTGTACGAGGTGCACGACCCGCAGCGGCTGATCAGCGACGAGCGCTTCGAGCAGATGGCGGCGGCGATCGAGGACGCGTGGCGCCACCCGCTGCCGGGCGAGAGCGTGCTGGCGGCGGCGATCGACAGCTTCCGCGCGGCCGTGGCCGACGTCGAGCTGGACGCGGTGATGGACGCGGCCCGTGCAGCGACGGCAGCCACAACCGCAGCAGCGACGGCGCCATCAGCAGCAGCAGCACCAGCAGCACCATCATCCGCGCCTGCGCCTGCACAGTCAGCAGCAGCAAGCCGACCACCGCCCTTCGACGTCTCGTCTGGCGAGCCCGTCGAGGACCGCCGCAGCGTGTTCCAGGCGCACGCAGCGCGCGTCACGTCGGCCGCCAACGTGCAGGCGATGCTCGCGTGGCTCAAGAGCGATCGCAAGATCGCCCGGGCCACGCACAACATCGTCGCCTACCGCTTCCGTGACCCGCACACGGGCGCGCTGCACCAGGACAACGACGACGACGGCGAGACGGCCGCGGGCAGCCGGCTCGCGCACCTGCTCGACATTGTCGACGCGCACGACGTCTGCGTCGTTGTCTCGCGCTGGTACGGCGGCATCCAGCTCGGGCCCGACCGCTTCAAGCGCATCAACGAAGTCGCGCGACGCCAGCTCGAGGCCGGCGGCTTCATCGTGGGTGCGGCGGCGGGCAGCGTGAAAACTGCTCTCAAAGGCAAAGCAACAAGGTCGGCACGCGGTTAGAAAGGAACGGGCAACGGGTGGGAAAGTGCAGCGCGCGGGAAGGGGCGAGGGGCGGTGAGGGCGGTCGGGGTGATGGAAAAAATGCTTGTCCGGTCGATTTTCGTTGGTAGCTGGTCAGTTGTGCGGGTGGCTGTCACGCGGTCCGTATCTGCTTGCTAGGAGCTGCGAGGGCGCCGGGGGGGCCAGTGAGCACGCGCACGGCCGGCGACGTCGAAACGCACATGCGGCGTCGCCTCCGGTCGCCTCCGGCGCCCTCGTCGTCCTCGCGCTCCGTCTCGTCCTCGCGCTCCTCTTCGATGAACGCCTGCGGATGCCCGTTCGCCGACCCGGCCAGCTGAGCCTCGACCGTGGTGATGGCTGCGAGGACCCCTAGTCAGCTGTTGTTGCACGTGCGCAGGTAAGACACGCACATGGCCTAGTCTCCGGCTGGCAGTAGCGCTCGAGCATCGACAGGAGCTGCGCGGACGCATGTTCCGTTAGCTGCCGGAGCCTGTATGGCACAGTGCGCGCGCACCGTGTTCTTCGAGAAAGGCTTGGGCAGGATGTCGTTCATGCCGCTGCTGAGGTAGCGCGCGATGTCATCGCGCGAGATGTTGGACGTCATGGAGATGACGGGTGTGAACGAGTCGAACGTGCGGATGCGCGACGTGGCCGAGACGCCGTCGAGGTTGGGCATGACGATGTCCTGCCAGGCGCGCACACCCGGTCAGCGTCGGACCACGGGTTCGCATGCCTGCGAGGCGCACCATGAGCACGATGTCGTAGCGCTCCAAATTCATCTTCTGGATGGCCTCGAGGCCGTCGTGCGCGATCTCGTACTGGCAGCCGCAGATCTGGCGCGCGGCGAGTCGCGTGAGCAGCTCGCGGGCAGCCGAGCGCGCACGGCGGTCACGGCCGCACCTGCAGCAGCTTGGAGGCGATCATGCAACACATGGCGTCATCCTCGACAACAAGCACCTGGGCCGCGGCCGTCAGCCCTCCGTGCGCGCGCCTCTCCGGGCGATGTGCGCACCTTGGGCGGGACCGACCACGCGGGCACGAACGTCTGACGCACGACGTGGAGCGTGTTGGGCGGGGCGGCTGCGACCTCCGGCTGGCTGCGTGGCCTGAGCATGCCGACCTGCGCAGCGGCCAGGATCAGCACCTGTGGCCTGCACGAGCGCGCGTGCCACGTTCACGCACGGTGCAGACGGTCAGCGAGTCGTCCGCCGACTGGTCGGGCGCGCCCGTGTTCCGGACTGCGCGTGTGCGCCGCGACAGCTCGTCCATCTGCGTCAACGACGCCTGCGCCCCCGCCCCCCCGCGTGCTCAGCGGGCAGCGGCCCGGCGCGGCGTGCGCCACAAGGCGACGCACGTTGGCCACGTCGGCGATCGCGCCGTAGTTGAGCTCCGTGTACGACGCGGTCACCTCGGACGGCGTCCAGATCGGCAGCTGTGCGGGCGTGTCGCCGTTGCCGCGGCGCGGCGTGGGCGCCGACGAGCCCGCGAGGAAGAACCGCGGCGAGATGGCCGACGCCATGCCGTTTCCGTTGAGCGGCTGGCTGAACGGGGTCGGCCACGACGCCCGGGCCGCGGCCGACGAGCCGCCCGTGATGTTTGCCGGGTTGAGGAACAGCGATGACGCTGCGGCCGGCGTCAGTGCGGCGGACGGGCGGCGTGGCGGGCGCGCAGCAGGGACGCACGTGACTGTATGCGGTCGTTGCCCATGAGGTGCCGCGACTCTGGGATCGTGTCGGTAATGCTGCGCGAGCCGTCCTCTGCACGTGCGAGTGTAAGGTCGCTGTTGACGGCGCGCGCGCGGGGGCCCCCGGCCGCACCGTTGCTCTCCCTGTTGACGAGGTACTGCAGCAGGTTCTGCATCAGCTGGTCCTGCATGGCCATTGTCTTCTTGAAGTGGAGCAGCTCCCGCACGACCATCTCGTAGCTGTTGGCGAGGGTCTGGACGTACAGAGATATCTCGCGCTGCGAGCCCGTGAGCGTGTCGACCTGGGCCTGTAGCTCGCCCGTCTCGCGCCGCAGCTCGTCCGCGTCCTCCCGGGTGTCGACGATGGCTGCGGGGCGAGCACGTCAGCGTCAGCAGCGGGCAGCGGACAGCTTTGCCGTGACACGGCAAAGCCCCTTGCGTACCCTCGTTGCGCCGCTGCGCGGGCGTGCGCCGGCGGATCTGCGTGAGCTCGCCGCCGTCGCGCGCAAAGTTCGGGTGATGGAACTCGCAGCGGTCGGCCGAGGCGACGCGGCCCTCGGCGCCGGTCTTGGCCTCAAGGACCTTGTGGAAGCCGTACTTGTTGAGCTGGCGCACGAAGCTCGAGAAGTTGTTGTGCCTGAAGTGGCGCGGGAGGACGTCGCGGGCGAACGCGGCCTGGTCCTGTGAGTCGCGCGCGCGGGCGGTGAGCGGCCGGCGATGGTCGCGACCGCCGGAGCGAAACGGCGCGGACCTTGACGACGAACCCGTTGCCCGCCGGCGACCAGCACACGACCGACGCCGCGCTCTCGTCGTCGAGCATGCTGCGGGCAAGCGCGAGGGGGCCCGTGAGCACGTCACGGGGCGACAACAGGAGGGCGAAATAAAAGAGAGCGCGGACCGCGAGAGCTTGCGCACAAACTCGGACACGCCGCCTCTGCCGGCCGCGCCGCCCGCCGCGGGGGCCGTGCCGCTGCCGCCCGAGTCGGCCGAGTCGGGGGCGTAGGCGTCGTCGGCGGGCTCGGGGTGGTGCAGCGCGGACGGCGCGAGGTGCTGCTGCTGCTGCTGCTGCTGCTGCTGCTGGAGGCGCATGGGCGGCGCGCCCTGGTTACCGCTGCTGCTGACGCTGTACGGCGCCTGCTGCTGCTGCTGCTGCTGTTGCTGCTGCTGCTGCTGCTGCGCCTGTTGCCGCAGCTGCTGCTCGAAGAAGGCCACGGTTGAGGGCTGGCTGACGTGGTGCGGATTGCCGCCACCGCCGCCGCCGCCGCCGCCGCCGCCGCCGCCGCGTCGTGTGCTCATTCGGCGCGGAGGGGCGGAGGGTGCTGCGGCGCGCACGGCCCCGCGGGTCAGCTGATGGCGGTGCCGCGGCGAGAGAGAGAGAGAGAGAGAGAGGGCGAGAGAGAAGGGCAGACGAGGTCGCGGCCCACGGGCGGGACGCGGTGCACACACGGGCGGCGTCGTGCTGCTGGTTGCCAGCCCGCTGCCCACGGTCGGCGCACGGGCACGGCGCAAAAAGAAGACGGGCGCGTCTCCCGCGCGCGGGTCGCGACACCGCCGCCCCAGGTCCGCCCCCGGTGCGCACGCGGCCTGCCCCGACGCGACAAAGGAACGGCACACGACCGATATGGTTTTGATCGCTGATGAAAGACGCCGATTGGCTGTGCGCCGCGGTGACGTCTCATCCGCACTCGAACGTCGACCGCGACGTTTCCGACGACTTGGATGACCGACGCGGCGGCCCTGGGCAAGGCGGGCCCGCTGCTCGTGCGCACGGGCCTGCTCAAGGGCTGGACGCGCCGCTGGTTCGCGATTGAGGGGCAGACGCTCGTGCAGTACGCCGACGCCAAGGTGCGCGGAGGCGCGAAACGGCGCGTCGCGTGTGTGTTTTGACCGCGTGTCGCGTGCCGCGCCGCAGCTCAAGCGCCCCGTCAAGCGCTACGAGCTGCTCAACCGCGAGGCCGCCGCGGTGCTGCCCAAGGACCCGCCGCGCAAGGAGCACTGCTTCCGCCTCGCCGGCAGGGAGCCGCGCAGCCCGCGCCATCCGCGCAAGTACTACTACTTTGTCGCCGCGTCTGAGCTCGAGCAGGCCGCGTGGGTCGACGCGCTCAAGAACGTCAACGGCCGGGTGCGGCAGCGGCCGCTGCGCCTCGTGTGCGGGCAGCACGGCGCTCATCCGCAGCCACCGTCGTAGGCCGCGCTGCGCCAGGACGAGATCGTCTTCGGCGTCGACCTCGCGACGCTCAAGGGGAGGCCTGCCGCGTTCGACGCCGAGCGCGCGCTGCCGCTCGTCGTCGTCAAGTGCGTCGAGTTCCTCACAGCCAAGAGTGCGGGCGCCTCGTTCACGTCGTGGGCGTGCTACTGAGCGTGTGCGCGTAGACCGCACGGCCGAGGAGGGCATCTTCCGGCTCGGCGGCAACTTTGACCGCATCCAGGAGCTGCGCAACGCGTTTGACCTCGGCCGCAACCCGTCGTTCGAGGCGGCCGAGGACCCGCACGTCGTCGCGGGCCTGCTCAAGCTGTACCTGCGCTCGATGCCGCAGCCGCTCATGCTCACGGCCAACTATGACGCGCTGCTCGCCGTGTGCCGCGGTGCGCAGACCCTCGACGCTCGGCGCACGCTCACCGTGCGCAGACAAGGAGGCAACGCTGCCAGACGCGCTGCACACGACGATCGCCGCGCTCCCGCACGAGAACCGCGCGCTGCTCGAGTACCTCTCGCGCTTCCTTGTGCGCGTGGCCGAGCACTCGGCGCGCAGTAAGATGGACCTCAAGAACCTCGCGACCGTATTCGGGCCGAACCTGCTGCGCGGTGCACTGCGCCCGGCGCGCCTCGAAGCGTGCTCATTGCCCACGCAGGCACGGACGACGACCCGATGAAGCTCATGGCCGAGAGCGACCTGATCACGCGCGTCACGCTGTGCATCTTCCAGGGCGTCAACGCGCTCTTTGCCGCGCCCGCGCAGGCCGCGCCGCTGCCCGAGATCACAATCACCGTCACGCCGCCCGAGGCCACGCCGCCCGCCAAGCCTGTGCCTGAGCCTGTTTGCGAGCCTGAGCCCGTGCCTGAGCCTGTTCGCGAGCCTGAGCCTGTGCCTGAGCCTGTTTGCGAGCCTGAGCCTGATCGCCAGGCCGAGGCCGCGCCTGAGCCCGCCAGCGAGCAGGAGCCCGCCAGCGAGCAGGAGCCGGCCAGCGAGCAGGAACCCGCCAGCGAGCAGGAGCCCGCCAGCGAGCAGGAACCCGCCAGCGAGCAGGAGCAGACGCAGGATGAGTGAGTAACTGTAAAAAGTCGAAGTGGTCTCAGGCCCGCGACGCGTCCTGCGCCCCCTGCGCCCCGCGCTCGACCTCGACCGACCGCGCTCGCTGCTCCGTGCGCCGCGCGGCCGTGCCGGGCGTGTAGACCGGCGTGCTCGAGTCAAAGTGGCTGTTGATTTTGAGGTCGGCGCCGCGGCTGCCGCACAGCATGCGTGAGCTCGAGCTGTGCGCGAGCAACCGCGACCGGCGCACGTCATCAGCTCGCGCGCGACCCTCGCGATGTTGCGCGTGTCGTCCATCCCGGCGTGCGGCCGGCCCTCGAACTGCATCCCGAGCTTGCGCAGCATGCCGTCGAGGCTGAACCGCTCGCGCGTGTCGAAGTAGTAGCGGAACGACTGGCGCACACGACGTCACCCTCCTTGACGCGCCGCCCAGGCACGCACGAGGCGAAGGTCGATCCAGCGCATGAAGTACGCCGGGCGCGCGATGCCCGACAGGCCGCACTGCTTGTCCAGCACAAAGTCGCGCAGGTCCCACGGCCCGTCCGTGATGAACGCGACCGTGTTTGCGTGCTGGTTGAGCAGGCCGTGCCCGCGCAGCCACGTCTCGAAGCGCTGGAGCACCTGTGCACGGGCGCGTGCATCAACACCGGCGCCGTGCACGGCCGTGCTCAGACAGACCAGGGGAAACGTGTCGCTCGCGTCGACCTGCGCCTGCGTGATTCCCGTCAACTTTGTGCAGTACGCTGACAGCGTCGGGTTAAGAACCTTCGTACGCGCTCTGTCAGCCCACAGCCGCGCGCCTGGACACGCGCACGCGCGCACCGGCCGCACGTAGGCGTGGAACGTGTCGATCTGTGAGCCGCACAGAATTAGACGGGCGCGCACGAGACGGCGTGGCCGTGCACCGTCTGCATCGTGCGCCCATCCAGCAGCACGGCCGGGAACTCGATGATCTCGTTGTCGAAGCTGAACGCCTTGTCCTCCTCGCACGTCGCCTGCGGCACGCGTCACGTGCGGGTCCGTCTTTGACGGCACCGCCGCACCTCGACATCGATCACGCAGAAGTATTGGTATCGCTGCCGCGGCCTGCGCGTGGTCGGCGCCGCACTGCCGGCGGGCGGCGGCTGCCGTCGCGCGTCCTGCGCACGATCGGCGGGCGCCTCGCGCTGCGCGCCCCCGTCAGCGTCCGGCCGTGGCAGCGAACGCGAGCGAGGCGGACGAGACGAGACGCACGAGAGACAGAGCGCCCAGCTGGTCGGTCACACTTCTCGCCGCCATCGGACACGCGTGAGATGGCGCTGCGCAAAGGTGTGGCCGTGCAGTGCGCGTCTCGCCCCTCTGCTGATCGCACTCCGTCGCCAGGCGTGCACGGGCCCGTGCTGACGGCGTCGCGGCCGAGCGCGTCGCCCGATCGGCCGGCGGGCGCATCTTCGCAGGGGCAGGCGGCAGCGGCGGCGGCGGCGGGGTCGCCGAGCAAGCGGCGCATCTCGAGCGATGAGGAGGAGGAGGACGACGACGACGATGATGACGAGGAGGAAGAGGATGAGCAGCAGCAGCCGAAGCCGTCCGAGACACCGGCAGCAGCACCGGCAGCAGCGGTGGCCGCGACGCAGCCGGAGCCCGAGCCCGCCGACGAGCCGCTGCCGCTGCCGGAGCCGGTTGTGCCCGTGGTCAAGTCGGCCTCGCGCATCGCCGTCACATCCGTGCGTGTGCCGCCGCTCGTGCTGGCGTCGCCGCGGCCGGGGCAAGTGGTCGCCGTGCCGACGGCGGTGTCGTCGCCGCGGCCGGCGCAGGTCATTGCCGTGCCCGCCGCCGCATCGTCGACGCGGCCGGAACCGGCGGCCGTGGCGCGACCGGCGCTCACGTCGCGGCTGCAGAGCATCGCCAAGGCGGGCGAGGCGAAGAAACTGGCGGTCAAGGAGGGGCACGAGGCCGGCGGCGACGGCGACATCGACTTCAACGGCCATGACGCAGACGAGGATGAGGCGAGTGGCGGCGACGCGAGCGGCCGCAGCGACAACGAGGACGACGCTGCCGATGACGACGATGATGATGACGACGACAACGATGAGCGCACCAGTGGCGAGCGCAGCCTCGCGCCCAAGCGCAACGCCCTCGGCCGCAAGAGCTTCCGGCGCGACCCGACGGCGCGCGGCCGGCCGCGCACGTTGTCCTCAGTGCGCGCTGCCGTCCCGCGCTTCAAGCGAGCTTGCTGAACGGCCGCGCAGGGCGAGGCGCCGCACCCGCCCAAGCACATGACGATGGCGTCGTACATCTACGTGCAGAGCGGCGAGGCGATGAAGTCGACGCTGGAGCGCAAACGCCTGCGCGACGAGAGCGGCTCGGCCGAGGGCGACGCGCGCAAGGCGGCAGCGGGGCCAGGGCGGCCCAGCGCGCCCGCGCCCGAGATGCCGTCCGAGGCGGCCAACGTGTCGTACGCGCCGCAGGTGCGCATCGTCGACGGCAAGCTTGTGCTGGATGAGCAGTCGCTGGTCGTGCCGGCGGGCAACAGCGAGCCCGTCGTGTACGACAGCACGCTCACGCTCGACACGGGCACGCGCGTCACGAGCGCTTCGTACACGCACCGGCCGCCGAGCGAGCGCTGGACGCCCGAGGAGACCAACCGGTTCTTCGAGGCGCTGCAGTTCTGGGGCACCGACTTTACGCTGATCGCGACCATGTTTCCCGGCCGCGACCGCCGCCAGATCAAGTACAAGTACAAGCGCGAGGAGCGCGCGAACCCGACGCGGCTCAATCTCGCGCTGCGCTGCCGCAAGCCCGTCGGTGTGTGCGCACGTGGGCGGTGGACTGCCTTGTGCACTCACACCGCCCGCCCGCCCAGACGCCGCCACGCTCGCGCTCGTCTCGGGCCGCATCAGCGCCGACAAGAGTAAGGTGGCTGCGGGCAAGGCGAGCGGGTGACGCGCCGTGTGTGCTTTTTTGTACAATCTGGATTGAGGCGATGAGCGGCGAACAACTCGTGTGCGCGCTCGTGAGCGCGACGCGGCTCGAGTGCAGCGACGGCACGTTGTGGGTGCGCGCGCGCTGTGTGCTGCCAACCGCCGGCGGGGGGAAGGCCGATGCGGCGGGCGCGCGCAGGACGAGGCCGAGGAGGCGCTGTCGCCCAGCTCTCCCACGTTCTGGCTGTTCATCGTCGTGTGCATCGTGCTCGTGCTCTTGGCGGGTGCGCGGCGCGGGTGCGCGGCGGCCGTGTGCGCGGCTCAGGCGCGGTGGTCGGCGGGCGCAGGGCTGATGTCGGGCCTGACGCTCGGGCTGCTCTCGTTCGACACGACGTCGCTGACGGTCATCATGAACGGGGGCGACGAGGACGAGCGCAAGCACGCGCGCGCCAGTGCGTCGTCGTGCGCCGCGCATCCGCATCCGCCGCCGCCGCTGACGGCCGTGCGCCGCGTGCAGTCCTCCCGCTCGTCAAGCAGCACCACCTGCTGCTCGTGACGCTGCTGCTCGCCAACGCGATCTGCATGGAGGCGCTGCCGCTCTGTGCGCCGCAGACCCGGCGCGGCCGACGCCCGCCCCCGTCTCACACCGCCGCAGTCCTCGACCGCCTCACGTCGCCCGTCGCCGCCGTCGTCATCTCGGTCACGGCCGTGCTCTTCTTCGGCGAGGTCATCCCGCAGGCCGTCTGCAGCCGCTACGGCCTCGCCATCGGCGCCAAAGTCAAGTGGTGCGCGCGCAACCCCGTCTCGACCGGCGCGCTCAGCCGTGCCCCGCAGGCTCGTCTGGGGCATCATCGGCGTCTTCTTCGTGATCTCCTACCCCATCAGCAAGCTGCTCGATCGGTGCGGACGTGCTCGGCCGTACCGCTCGCCGTCTGACCGCGGCCGCAGTGTGCTAGGCACGGACCACGGCACCTATTACCGCCGGCAGGAGCTGTCGGAGCTGGTGCAGATGCACGCGACGGCCACGGCCGAGAACGAGGAGCCGCTGTCCAACGACGAGGTCCTCGTCATCCGCGGCGCGCTCGACATGACGCACAAGCATGTGACCGACGCCATGACCAGCATTGAGCGCGTGTTCATGATCGACGCCGACGCTGTGCTCGACCAGGCCCTGTTTAACGAGATCCGGCACCACGGTGCGCGCCGGTCTGCGCGTGCACTGTTGGCCGCGCTCACCACTCTGGCGCAGGCCACAGCCGCGTGCCCGTGTACAAGGGCAACATCCACAAACTCGTCGGGCTGCTGATCGTCAAGGACCTGCTGGGCTACGACCCGCGCCAGCCCAAGCTCGTGGGCGACCTGCCGCTGAGCGCGGTCGTCTTTGTCGCGCCGACCGTGCACCTGTACGACATGCTGCACACGTTCGAGTCGGGCAAGAGCCACATGGCAGCGATTCAGCGCGAGGACGGGTTCAACGGGCGCGAGCTGCTGGGCGTGATCACGCTTGAGGACGTGATCGAGGAGCTCATCAACAAGGAGATTGATGACGAGACCGACATCGCGCGGCGCACGCGCAAGCACCGCACCAGCGGCGCGCACTTTGTCATCGGCGGCTCCAACGCCCTGCGCGCCGTCGTATCAGCCGCGGCCGGGGCCGCCGCGCCCGGCGCCGTCAGCAACGGGATAGCGCACGGGACGCCGTCGGCCGGGCTGCGCGTCAACACGGCCGGCGCGGCGGGCGGTGCGGCGGCGGGCACGCCGACACCGCCGCACTCGCAGCCCACCGGCGCACCGCACGGCCTGAGTGTGCGCATCGCCGGGCGGCAGGCGCCCTACAGCACAGTCATGGCGCGCACGTCGAGCGCGGGCGCCATGGGTAGCAGCAAGTCGCCTGCTCGCGCACACGCCGCGCCGGCGCCGTTCCAGGGCACGTACTTTGAGAGCTACCCCATCGCGGACGACGACGACGACGACGACGACAACGATGCCGGCGCGCACCTGCGCAACATCGACACGGCCGGCCGGCCGCTCATCCGAACGCCCAAGTGAAGGCGGGCAGGCAATGCTTCTCTTGTCGCGCGTGAGACACTGTCGTTCTGCTTTCTTTCTTCAAGGCTTCAAAAAAAAAAATCCTGCACAGTTGCTGTTACAGAGAGCGCCGCGCGGCATGCGGCGTGTCACGCGCCGGAGCTCAGCCCTTGATGCGCGCGACCGCGTGCTCCCACCCGAGCAGGTACACGCACGCAAACAGCTCCACGTTGAGCACGAACGCGAGCACGCCGTAGACGATCGTCGCGCCAAAGAGTGCGCTGTAGCCGTCCTGCGCGCGGAACACGGCGAAGACGTCGGCGCTGAACTGAAGCGCCTGCAGCGGCGCCTGGAAGCTGATGATGGTGAAGATGAGGAACAGGATGCACAGCAGGACGAGGGCAAACTGCGCCGCGCACGCACCCGCCCGCGACGTCAGCCACCGTGCGCGTGCAGGCGCGGTGCGGGTGAGTGCGCGCGACCTTGACAAAGACGATGAAGATGTAGAGGTTGATGTAGAAGGGGCTGACGGCGAAGAACGCCTCGACGCGCCGGCCGGTCTTGCGCGCGTCCTGCACCACGCCAAACACAAGCGGCGCGATGTACAGCGTCAGTAGGGCCACATAGAGCCCGTTGAGCGTGTCGGAGACGGTGAGCAGCTGCCAGTAGAACCCGTTGACGTTGCTCTGAACGGCCTCGCGGTTGGGCCCGCGCAGGACCGAGCCGATGAACCCGAACGCGGTCGCGAGCACGGCCAGCTCGAGCAGCTGCGCGATCAACAGCGGCGACGCGAGGCGCGAGAGCTGTGCGACCCCCCGGCCGCCGTCAGCGCGCCACGATCAGCACGGCCGAGCGCGCGGATGATGCACGCCTGCATCGCGCTCGATATTCGCCGCGACGTTCGATCTGTCACACAAACATGGTGGCGAGCGACGTGTGCGGCGCGGCCCTCTCTCTCGCCTGCTGCTGCGCCCTGCTCACGCCGATGCAACGCGCACGCGCGCGCGCGCGGCAGGCTCGTGTATACGGGCCAGGGCGTGGGGCCCAACCTGCTGCGTCACGTCGTGGCCGCGCTCACCCGCTGGCTCGGGCACCGCTACGACGTCAAGCGCGTCGACGCCCGGCTCCTCGCGCAGCAGCCGTGGGCCGTGCGTCCGGCTCGCGGCGCCGTGCGCACGTGACGTTTGCGTGCGGCGCGCGCGCGCAGGAGTCGACCGCGCTGCTTGTGATGCCGGGCGGGCGCGACACGCCCTACGCGCGGCACCTGGCCGGCGCCGGTGCGCAGTGCGTGTGATGCTGTTGGCACGGCTCAGACGACGCGCAGCCAACTTGCAGATCCGCCGCTACGTCGAGAACGGCGGGAGCTACCTCGGGCTGTGTGCGGGCGCGTACTACGCGTGCCGTTGCGTCGAGTTTGAGCTTGGCTCGCTGCTCCAAGTCAACGCGCCGCGCGAGCTCGCGCTCTTTCCGGGCACCGGGCGCGGGTGCGGCGGCGGCTGGCGGCCACGCGTGAGCCTGATCCGCCGCGTCCGTGCCCCGCAGCGGCGTGTACCCGGGCTTCGTGTACAACTCGGAGGAGGGCGCGCGCGCTGTGTCGGTCGCCGTCGACACGGCGCAGATGGTCGACCTCAGCCAGGCGCTCGTCGGCGTGTACTACAACGGCGGGTGCACGTGCGTGAGGCAGCCTGGTGCTCACGCCGATGTGTAACTCAACCGCGTGCCCGTGCAGCTTCGATCCGGAGGGCCTCGAGCACGTGCGCACGCTCGCGCGCTACACCGAGGGCGTCGGGGCGGGCAAGCCCGCGATTGTCGAGTGCCAGGTCGGGCGCGGCACGGCGATCCTGTCGGGCGTGCACATCGAGTACGAGGCCAAGCTGGCCAGTGGGCCCGAGGGCTCGACCGCCGCCGCGCTGCTCGGCGACGACCCCGCGCGGCGCCTGCTCATGCGCTCGACGCTGCGACGACTCGGCCTGCGCACGAGCGACGAGGCGATCGAGAACCCGCCGCTGACGGACGTCGCGCTCATCGTGCAGGACTTGGCCCCGTCGGACCCGGCGGCGTGCGTGGGCCGCGCCGACATCGTGTGTCACTGACGGCGAGCATGCAGGGCGGCCGTGTGGGAGACGATCGTGCGCTGCGCGTTCCAGCCGGACGGAGAGCCGCCGCGGCTTGAGACCGGTGACCCGGACTGTGCGTGGACGTGTGGCGGGCGTGTGCTGCTGAGGGCGCCGGTTTAGACACGATCGCGCTTGGGCCGGCGGACGGCAGCCCCTGGCGCGTGTCCCTGCTTGCGCTGCAGTCCGTGCCGAACGAGCGGCTGCGCACGGCGTTCGACTCACAGGCGCGCCACTGTGCGGCTAAGCGCGCCGTGCCGTGCTGACCGCGCGCGACACGGCCAGCTTTTCTTCCAGCATCGGCGCGAGCTCGGCGCGCGGCAGCTCGGCGCAGCGCTGATGTACACGGACGTGATCACGTCGACGCAGACCGTGCTTGAGCGGTGTGGCCCTCGCGCAGTGCACCGTGCTGCTGCTCACGCTGACCGCCCCGCAGCAACCCGGCCATGCTGCGCGCGCTGCCTGACGGCCTCGTGTGCACGGCCGCGCACCAGGTCTCGGGGCGAGGTGTGCTCGGCAGTCGTGCGCGATCGCAGCGCGGCCCACACGGCGGCGCGCGCAGGCCGCGGCCAGAACCACTGGGTGTCATCGGCCGGGTGCCTGCAGTTCTCGGTCGCGCTGCGGCACCGCGACGCAAGCACGGTCGTCTTTGTGCAGTACCTCATGGCGCTCGCCGTGGTCGACGCCGTGCGCTCCAAGCCCGGCTACAAGGTGCGCGGCGGGGTCGCACGCACAACACGTTCAACGTGGTTGTGCGGCAGGACATCGGCATGGCCATCAAGTGGCCGAACGACATCTACTCGCGCGAGATCGGTGCGGACGGCGCGCCCGTGCTGCGCAAGATCGGCGGCGTGCTGGTCAATTCGAGCTTCTACGAGAACATCTTCAACCTGATAGTCGGCGCGTGCCGCGTGCTGCTGGCCTGGCGCGCCACCCTTGCGGGGCTGATCACCCGCGGGCAGGCTGCGGCGTCAACCTGAATAACTCGGAGCCGACCGACTGCGTCAACGATTTGATCGGGCGGCACAACGCGCGCTACGGCACGGCGCTGGACCTGCTGCGCAAGGAGGCGCGTGGCTGGCAGAGGGGTGCGGGCGCGTGTGAGGGCGCTGACCGCGGGCGGACCGCAGGAGCTGCTCGCGCGCGTGCTCGCGTCGTTCGAGAGCCTGGTAGGCATGATGAACGAACACGGCAGCTTTATGCCGCTCCTGCCGCTGTACTACGGCTACTGGCTGCACAGGCATGCGTGTCGACCGCAGGCTGGCGTGCTGCGCTGACACGCCGACTGGGCACACAGCGGGCAGCGCGTCGTGCTGGACAGCTTTGGCGGCGCCGAGGCCGTGATCGAAGGCATCAGCGCGCAAGGCCTGCTGCTGACGCGGAGCGTGCGCAACCCGGGCGAGCTGTACGAGCACCAGCCGGACGGCAACAGCTTCGACCTGATGAAGAACATGATCGTGCGCAAGAAGTAAGAACGCGAGGCGCAGCAGCGGGTGGTGGTGGTGAGGGAAATGTAGTACTGTGCGGTGCGGCCCCGGAAGGATCACAAGGAGGAAGACCAACAGTTCACAGCTGGTGCGCGAGCACCGCCAACAGCACGGCCGCGAGCGCGACGGCCAGCGACGGCAGCAGCGCGGCCCCGGCGCCCGTGCACTGAAGCGAAGGGCCCGTCGAGCCGGCGACGATGGCGATGCCCTGGGGCGGCTGTGTGCAGAGACCCGCATGCTTCAGACGATGCGCGCACGAACCCCGGCATCCCCCAACGCACATCTGTGGCGCAGTCGGGCGACTGGCCCGTCGTGCCGTCGGTGCAGAACTTGTAGTAGTTTTTGCACGTGGACTCGCACAGGAAGACCGAATGGCCGTTGACGCACTGCGGGAAGGCGATCGCGCAGAGATAGTCTGTGCACGGCCGGCCGTCACGGCGGTGAGCACACGGCTCGCATCGGAGCAGCCTTGGACGCACTCTGGTACGCGTTGAGGCACGAGGAGCCTGAGCCGACCTGGCCGCGGTATTGGTTGTAGACGCTCTGCGTGTTCTGGTCGGTCTCGAGCGCGCCCTCTGAGCCGCCAGAGACGCAGATCTGCGTGGCCTGGTACGCGTCGAAGGCTGCGCGGCGGCGGCGGCATTTCGCGCGGCGTGAGGGGCGGCCCGTCGCGCTCGCCGCGGTGGCCCCGACGCACTGCAGAAGCCGACGGACGAGAGGACAGACGTGATGTCAACGCAGGCGCCGAGCGAGCTGTTCCCGTTGAGATAGCACGCGCCTGTTCGCGCGTCGTCGTGAGCCGCACGCCGCGCACACGGGGAGGCGGGCGCCCGCCGCACCGTCGCGGCGCTGCAGACGCGCGCGCAGCTCGTCCGCCGAGCGCTCGAAGGGATCGGCGGCGACGAGGGCCGTTGCGAGCGCGAGGACGGCGAGCGCGACAGCTGCGGCGCGCACGGTCGGCACGCCATGCGCGGTAAGGGCCACCACGGCGCACCTGCCCGACGCATGGTTCGCTGCTGGAAGGGCGGCGGCGCGGGGGGCGAGGGCGAACGGCCGGCGCGGGACGAGCGCGGCGGCCGCAGACAAAGGAGACGAAAGTGCCTGAAACCCTTCTGGAACGCGCGCCGCACGTGGATGCGACGTCTCACTTCCCGTTTCGGGCGGTGATATTTGTCATCACTTGTGCCGCTGCGCGCTGCTGGAAAGCCTTTACATTAACCCTGCCGCGGCTGCGTAGCTCCGCACGCGCGAGAAGGTAAAGGGTTTGGCCGCGCTGACGTCGTACACGGTGCGCACGTGCGCGGGCACGGCGGCCGCGTCGGCGTCGTCCGCGTCGTCCGCGTCGCCGATGACGCCCCACGCCGCGCCGTAGAGCCCGTGGTCGAACGAGTAGTACGACGCGAGCGAGAGCTTGTTGCTCGCGCCCGGGATCGTGCTGCGCAGGCGCAGGTGCATCACGTACGTGTAGCGCGCCTGAGACCCGGACGGCGCGCGCATCCACAGCTGCGCCCGATCGGTCGTGTCAGCGCAGCACGCTTCGCAACGTGCGCGCGCGCACCTTCACGCCCACGTACGGCCGCGGGTCGTCCAGGTGCTCGCGCGTGACGTACGCGCCCACCATCAGGCCCTTGGCCGCGTCCTTGCCCTCGCGCAGGTGTGACACAACGGCCGCGGGCGCGTCGCTCGTCAGCTGGGCCGCAGCGATCAGCGTGCGCGCGCCGCAACACACAGCGTGCACCAGCGAGTACACCGTCCCAGACGGCTGGAAGCGCAGGTAGCGGTAGTACGTCACCAGGTGCACCGGCTGGTAGTAGGTGTCGCTCTCGCCCTGGTGCGGCCGGCACGCTCAGCGCCGCGCCAAGAGGCTAGCGCGCGCGCGCACCTGTCGCAGGTAGGTCACCTTGGCGATGTACGCGCCGTCGGTGCGCAGCCGCGGCCGGTCGGTGTACATGAGCTTCCAGTCGCTCTTGAAAAAACCGAGCTGTGCGTATTTCAGCATCAACGCCGAGCGCGGATGCGGAACCGCTTGCCTGGAACTCGGCCTGCGGCCACGCAAGCTCGCACAGCCGCCTCCAGATGACCGGCTCCTGCGTGAGCACGTACCTGCCGCACGAAGCGCGTGAGCGACGTCACGGGCGGCCGCAGAGAGCGCGCACCACCGCCGGCACACTTTCGACAGCCGCGCGAGCCCGGCCACGGACTGCTCGGCCACGGCGGTGAAGATCGCGAGCACGAGCTCGTCCGGCAGGCGCAGTATGGCCGCGTCCTGCGCCTCGTCGCGTGGCCGCATCGTCGTGTCGACGTCGGCGAGCGCCTGCAGCACCGGGTCCGCGTGGATGCGCGCGGGCACAACCACGGCCACCGGCGCGTCCGGCTCTGGCCTCGGCTGGGACGATGCGTGGCCGGCGGGCGGTACGGCGGCTGTGGCGATGGCAGGCTGCGGGGTGGTGGGCTGCGGGGTGGCGGGCTGTGTGCTGGCGCGCGGGGCGTTGCGCAGCGCCTTCTCGACGTCCGGGTCAAGCTTGAACGCGCGCCGGTACGACTGGATCGCTGCGTGCCGCGCAGCAGGTCAATCGGCCGCCCCAGCCGCGCGGGCGGCGGCGCACCCTCGTTGATCATGCCGTCGGCCTCCAACACGAGCGCTTGCGACGCGCGCATCGGTCAGCGGTTCGCCGCACCCACGGCAAGCGGCACAGAGCGCACCCTCGTTGTACAGCCGCAGCGCACTCGTGTGCCGCTCCTGCAGGTCGCGCTTCCACGCGTCGCGGAAGCGCTGCAGCTCGGCCTGGACGGTGCGCCGGGCGCCGTGAGCGCGGCCCGCGTTGCGCACGACGATCGCGCACCGTGTCATCATTCGCCGCCATAGTGGTCGCCTGGCTGGATTTTGCAGGGAATGTCACGTGCTGCGCTGGTCATGGTCGCTGCGGCGCTCGCCGTGGTCGCCGCGGCCCAGCAGCCGCAGCAGCCGCAGCAGCCGCAGCAGGCCGACAGCCCCAACGTGCTGCTGCTCGTGGCGGACGACATCGGCTACGGCGACCTCTCCAGCTACGGTGCGTACCGGTGGCGTGACCGCGCGTCCGCGTGACGTGGTCCCGCACAGGCGCCCCGACCATCCGCACGCCCAACATCGACCGGCTCGCGCGCGAGGGCACGCGCTTCACGCAGGCGCGCCGCTGCTGCTGCTGCTGCTGCTGCCGCTGCTGGCCGCTGACGCGCACGGCGCCCGCGCAGTTTTACGCCGCCGCGCCGCTCTGCACGCCGTCACGTGGCTCGCTGCTGACGGGGCGCCTGCCCGTCCGGTGCGGGGCGCGCGGCCTCGCGAGAAAGCGTGACAGAGCGCCCTGACGGCGCCGCTGCAGCCTCGGCTTCTACACGCGCTTCGACCCGCCCGCCGACCTGCTCCTGCGCGTCTTCTACCCGACGTCGGTCGGCGGCCTCACCGCCAACGAGACGACGCTGGCCGCGGCGCTGCGCCAGAAATGTGCGGCCGCGGCCGGGCGGACGTGACCGCGGGGCGTGTGCTCGCTCACGGTCGGCGTGCGGGCGCGCAGCGTACTACAACGCGCTCGTCGGCAAGTGGCACCTCGGCCACGTCGACTGCCTGCCCACGCGGCGCGGCTTCGACTACTTCTTTGGCACGCCGTACTCGCACGACGAGGTGCGCAGGACGGGCGAGCGCGGCTGTGCACAAGGCGGCTGACCATGTGCGTGCGCAGGGCTACCCGGGCCCGTTCCCGATCTCACTCGTGTTCCCGCCCGTGCCCGTGTATGAGAACGAGCGCATCATCGAGCAGCCGATCAACCTCGAGACGATCACGCCGCGCATGAACGAGAAGGCGCTGGCGGCCATCCGTGCGTGTGCCTGCGCGTGCGTGGCCCGCACCACCGGCTGACGCAGCTCCCGCAGAGTCGTCGGTCGAGGCGCGCCGCCCGTTTTTCCTGTACATGTCGTACCACGAGCCGCACATCCCCGCGTTCGCCTCGCCGCGCTACGCAGGCTCGTCGCAGGGCGGCGCGTACGGCGACATGGTGGAGCAGGTGTGCGGTCGTGGCCGCGCGTGTGCGCTGCGCCGTCTCACCCGCGCTCGCCGCGGCAGATGGACGCCAGCATCGGCCTGCTGCTCGACCGGCTCGACACGCTCGGCGTGGCCAACAACACGATCGTCTTGTTCATGTCGGACAACGGCGCGTGGCCGGACGCGACCGAGCCCGGCACAGTCGATGATGGTGCGTCTTGGCTGCTGCTGCCCGGTGCCGCCGCCATTCATGCGCCGCACGGCGCGCCCAGGCGTCCAGGGCGACGGCGGCAACAACGGCCCCTTCCGCGAGGGCAAGGGCTCGACGTGGGAGGGTGGCGTGCGCTCGCCGCTCATCGTGCGCTGGCCCGGCCGCGTTGCTGCCGGTGCGTGGGCGCACGCACGCACCGCGCTGCTGCTGCTGACTGCGGCCCGCAGACCGCGTCGTGATCGACATCGCCAACAACATGGACATTTTCCCGACGGTTCTCGAGGCCGTCGGCGTGCCGCTCCCGACCGACCGCGTCATCGACGGCAAATCGCTCCTGCCACTGCTGACCGGCCAGGTCAGCGCGGGCCCGCACAACGACTTTTTCTACTGGCGTGACCGCTCGCTCGACGCCGTGCGCGTCGGCCGCTACAAGGTGCGCACGACGCGGCACGCAGGGACACGCTGACGCGCCCCCCCTGACGGCGCGCGCCACAGGGCCACTTCATCACGCGCCCGGGCTTTGGCAACGTCCCGCCCGTGTACCACTACCCGATGCTGCTGTTTGACCTCGAGCGCGACCCGGGCGAGCGCTTCCCGCTCAACACGACGCTGCATGTCGACGTGGTAAACACGATCCAGCGGGTACGCTCAACGCGGGAGGGCACGCCGTGTCTCTGACGTTTCCGGCGCGTGGCGCAGGCCGCCGAGCAACACCGCGCCGAGGTTGAGCTGGCGCCGTCGCAGTTTGACGTCGGTGGCACGTTCCTGGGCCAGTCGTGGCAGGTCATCCCGTGCTGCGCGCGGCAGAACGTGCGCACCTCCTCCGTCTGCCGTGCAATGTCGCTCACAGTGGGTGCCGCGCAGCTCCGCTTCGGCCGCAGCAGCTTTGAGCCGCCCGAGGACTGGCCGCTGCAGCTGTGGAAGAACTGCATTTGCCCGGAGCAAAATGCGACGTCGATCCTGCCGCCGTCGCCGCTCGAGGCCGAGACGGTCGTGTTCCAGGGGCAATCGAGCGTGCACTTTGAGAAGCTCTTCTACGATGCGCTACAGCAGCTGCTCGGCGCGGAGGCCGGCGGCGAGCCCAAGGTCGTGCCAAAGTGACGAGTCATGGTTCAAGTTGTGTTGTCGCTAAAAATCCCCTTGCCCGAAAACCGGACCAGCCATGCTCCGCTACGTGTTCATGGCGCTGTTCCTGGCCTGGCAGGCGGGCTTCCTGGCGTGGCTGCTGCTGCGGCGCGCGCTTGAGCCGATCAAGTCGCGCGGGTGCGTGCGTGCGTGCGCTGCGGCGCGCTTTTTGTTGACGGACCGGTGCTGCGCAGCGTCTTCATGGTCTGCTTTGGCCAGGTCGCCGCCGCCGTGCTCTTCCTCGTCCTGTCGTGCTACGGCGAGCTGTCGGACGCCAACGCGGGCTTCTCGTGCGTCATGCCAGGCGTGGTCAACGCGCTCATCATCCCGCTCTGGTTCATGGTGCGCCGTGCCGCGCCCGCCCCCGCGCCTGAAACGGCGCTGAAACGCCGCGTCGCAGCCGTACCTCGCGCGCTGCTTCAAGCTGTACTACATGCACGCGCTCAACGACGCGCGCACCAACGGGCGCTTCGACCCGGACCTGCCCGAGGGGCGTTGGCTCGTGCGGAACCGGTGTGCGCGCGTGCGCGTCGTCGCCCGGCCCCTGTGCTCAACCCTGCCGCAGCTGGATGCTCAACAAGCGCGTCTGGGTCGCGATCATGCTCGCCTTCGCCGTGCTCAGCGTCGCCATCCTGCTCATGATCATGTACATCAACCCGGACATCCCCGCGCAGACGTTCGTCTACCAGGGCGTGCCGGGCGGGTGCTACGGTGCGCGCGCGCGGCACGGGCGACGGGCGCGCCGGTGTGCTGGACGCGCGCGCCGGCGCAGGCCGCTACACGTACATCGTCGTGGGCGAGGGCGTGGCCGCGATTGTGGCCTCGATCTTCTTCTGCTTCTTCCTGTACCGCGTGCGCGACAACTTTGGGCTCAAGGTGCGTCGCGAGCAGGAGATTCAGCGGGCTAACACACGCATACGCACGCGCTGCGCAGGAGGAGCTGCGCAACATGCTCATCACCGAGATCCCAGGTGCGCGCGCGGCGGTACGGGCCGGGCTGGTCGAACGCTCACACTGCGCGCGACCCGCAGTCGTCATCCTCTTTGCCGTCCAGGGCATCATTCCGAGCAAGTTCCCGCGCACGCTGCCCAGCCACGTGCGCGCACAGCAGCGGCTGCGACAGCGCGCAGGACGGCTGACGGCGGGCGCGCGCCAGGCGTGGGCGCTGATCGCGTTTGTGCTCGGGAGCTTCAACAGCCTGCTCTTCCCGATCTGGCTGTCGTACCGCGAGTTCTACAAGCTCAGCCCGCAGGATTCGACCAAGTCGCGTGCGTCGTCGACCGCGGGCACGCTCGCGGCCGACACGGAGCTGGGCACGACGCACGAGCGCGTGCCGCTGGACGAGCTCAGCCCGTCGACGCTGCTGCGCTACATCCTCAACGACCACGACCTCGCGCTCGCGTTCAAGCGCTTCGCGGTGCGCCGCCGTGCGGTGCGGGACGACGCGTGACGTGCGGCGCGTGCGGCGCGTGCGCAGGCGCAGAGCTGGTGCGTCGAGAACATCTTCTTCTACCAGGACGCGCGCCGGTACAGCGAGCTGCGCGACCCGGCGGCGCTGCACGCCGAGGGCTGGCGCATGTTCCGCGTCTACTTTGACGTGAATGCGCCGATGGCCATCAACATCGACGAGAGCACGCTCGGGCAGGTGCACGGTGCGTCGCCGCGCCTGCGTGCGTGCGCGCGAGGCGGGACTGAGCCCCCCGCTCGGTTGCAGAGCGCGTGATCGTCGGCGACTTTACGAGCGACATGTTCAAGGAGTCCGAGGCCAAGGTGCGCCAGCGCGCGGCCGTCGTTCACCGCCGGCAGCTGAACCGCCGCGCAGGTCTACCTCATGCTCAAGACCGACACGCTCAAGAAGTGGCGGCAGACGCGCGGTTTTGTCGAGGCCGTGGCCCGGTCGCCGCTGGCCGACCTCGTGCTCATGCCTGAGCTGCCGGCGCCATCGACGCTCCGCGGGACACTGCGCGACCGTATCTCGCCGCTGTTGGCGGGCGGCCGGCGGAGCAAGTCGGAGCCGATGTCGCTCAAGGCGCTCGCCGCGCTCACGAGCTCGTCCACGGCCATGACGCCGACGCTCACCGTCACGCCCACCAGCAGCACCGAGCTGCCGCGCGACCCGACCGACGCCTCGCCGCGCGACGTCGTGTTTGCGCCCGCCCCGTCGGTCCTCACCGGGTCGCACACGACGTCACGCTCGGCGTCGCCGCGGCCGTCCGTGATGGGCGAAGTGTGAGCGCGTGCGGTCAATTCGGGTGCGCGCGTTTTCTTTTGTTCTTTGCTTACTGTACGACTTTTGCGCGCGAATGCCACACCGTCACGCGCCAGCCCGCAGGAGCATGCCCACGGCCACGGCGAGCACCGCGACGAGCGCGATGGCCGCCGTCTGCCACGTCACGTACGGCCTCAGACGCGCCCCTGTTGCGGCACAAACGTCAGCGGATGCACGGCGCGTGCGCACGGGACGCACACGACGACGGCCGGCTCTGCTCGAGCAGCTGCGTCATCTCCGCACTGCCCAGGCGCCGGGCCACGTCCAGCGCGCTCGGCAGGTCGCGGCCGGCGCTCTGAGCGCGCGCGCGCGACATCAGCTCAAGCACATGCGCGCACTGGGCGCGCCGCACGTAGGTCGGGTCCGCGCCCTCGGTCAGGCACAGGCGCACGACGTCCGTGCGCCGGTAGAAGACCGCGCGGCCCAGCGCCGAGAAGCCCTGGCGGTTGTGGAAGGCGATGTCGGCGCCGCGGCTGAGCAGGAGCCGCACAACGTCGACGTGGCCGCCGCCCGCCGCGGCCATCAGCGGCGTGTCGCCCGCGCTCGTGACTGCGCATACGCACGCAAGTGAGAGCGTGCCCGAGCGCGCGTCCCCGCCCGCACCGCGGTTCACGTCCGCGCCGGCGTCCAGCAGCGCCCAGACGAGCGGCGTGCGGCCCTCGCCGGCGGCGCGCACGAGCGCGGTCGCGCCCCACGGCGCCTCGAGTTCGACGTCGACGCCGTCGTGCGCGAGCAGCAGCTGCACGAGCTCGGCGCTGCCGTGCGCGACGGCGGCGATGAGCGGCGTGAGGCCGTCGCGCGTCGCGTGGTTGACGTCGGCGCCGCGCGCGAGCAGGCCGCGGGCCGCGTCGACCTGGCCGCGGGTGCAGGCGAGCACGAGCAGCGTCCAGCCGTCGGCCGTGACGGGCGCATCGACCGTGCCGGCGTCCAGGCGCGCGATGACCTGCCGCCGCGGCCGCCGTGAGCGCGCAGAGAACGAGCGCGCTGAGAGGTGATCAATCGGGCACACATCGCTCAACGTTGCCATGCGAAAGACGTGGCGGCGTGTCACCGTTCACTTTGCGCCACGTGGCGATGTCGAACAAAGGCGGCGGCGGAGTGCGGCGCGGCCCGCCCGCGCACGCCAACCGGTTCGCGTACCACCACAACAAGGGCTCGGTCAAGACGCAGAAGATCCTGCGCAGCCCTATCGCCGGCCTGTGTCAGCACTGCCGCGACGTGGTCGAGTGGCGCAAGCAGTTCCGCAAGTACAAGCCCCTCACCACGCCCAAGAAGTGGTGCGGACGGGCGGTCGCGGTCGTGGCGCTGAGCAGCGCGTGCGCCGCAGCGTCGCGTGCGATCTCAAGGCGATCACGATGGCCTACCACGTCCTGTGCGACGCTTGCGCCGGCGCGCGCCAGGTCTGCGCCAAGTGCATGCAGGCGAACGAGATCCTCCCGACGTGCGACCCGCGTGCACGCACGCACGCAGCTCACGCACGCGCACAGCACGCGCCGCTCGCGCGAGGAGAAGGAGGCCGAGGAGATCGCCGAGCGCGAGCGCATCGAGCAGATGTCGGAGCGGCAGCGGCGCACGTATCTACGCAACAAGGCGCTCGGGCGGGTCAAGCCGGGCGACCCGGTGCCGACGCGGCGCTCGGCGACGGGCGAGGACGGCGAGGACGGCTCGGACGACGACGACTTTGACGGCGACGACTTTGTCGAGGACGCGGACGACGAGCCCAAGGCGGGCGCCAGTGCGGCTGCGACGCCGTCAGTGACTGTGGCGGACGGGAGCGACGACGGGGACGATGAGGATGAAGAAGACAGAGAGGACGAAGAGGACGAGGACGAGTGACGCTATGCGCATGCCCTCACGTGTCGATCTATTATTGTACAGGTACTTGCGTGGTGCGCGCGAGCGTGGGCGGGCACGCGGTCTCCGGCAGTGTCGGCAGGACGGTCAGCGGCACGGCCATGACGAACTTTTCGCTCCGGAGCTCGGCTGGGAGCGTGACCAGGAAGTGGCTGGGCGGCCGGCCGCACGTCAGCAACGTCGCGCAGCGCGAGCGCGAGCGGGCAGAATGTACTCTGGATGCGCCTCCTTGACGACCCACGGGTGCTCGTCGCTCGCAGCCAGTGCGACGACAAACTCGCACAGCAAGTGCCAGCGCACGTGCACTGCGACCGCGCGTGAGCCTCGTGACCGCGCTGTCAACCCGCACATGCACCGGCCGACGTCAAGAAAGACGGGCTGAGCTCGACCGGCACGCCCAGACTGACGGCGGTCTGCTGCAGGTGCAGGCTGTGCTCGACGTGCTCGGCGACGACGGCGAGCGTGCTGCGCTGCGTAGCCTCGGCCGAGCGCACGAGCACGCTCTCGTGCACCTCCTCAAACGTCGCGAGCGACAGGCTGAACATGAGGCACGTCCGCGTCGCGCCCGAGAAGTCCACGACGGCCTGGAACACGTCACCCAGGCGTACGCACGTCCGCGGCAGCACCAGGTGCGCCACGAGGCCCTGCGCCGTGCTGATCTTGAGCACACCTGCGCGCGCGCCGAGTCAGCGCCCGTCGCCGCCACAGCGCTCGTCGTTCGCACTCTTGGCCGCACTCCTGGGCGACTGCAGCAGCGCGGCGACGTTGGTGAGCGTCGCGAAGGGCGTGTACATGGGCAGGAAGCCGTCGAGGTCGGGCGTGTCGAGCGCGACATCGGCGTGGTCGCTGTCCAACGTGTCGCGTGAGCAGGCCGCGAGCGTCGCGCGACAGACACACGCACGTGCTCCCGGGCGCCATGGCCGGGAAGAGCAGCGACGAGCCCGACATCTGCAGCTCACGCAGGCGCAGCAGCTGCAGGCGCTCCTCGACGCAGCTAACGACATGGTTGGACGGGTGGCTGCAGACGGGCCGACGCAGGTCGAACGGGTGCGTGGCGCCGCTCTCTGCACACACACGCACGCTCAGCGACAGCGACAGCGATAACCGCGCGGGCTGTGCACCGTCGATGGCCGGGAAAACGCGGAACGCGAGCCGCAGCACCTCGAGCGGCTCGGTCGGCAGCGGCTCCGAGGGCGCGGGTGCGGGCGCGGGCGCGTCGCCACCGACGCTCGTGCACGGGCCGACGACGGCTACGACGCGATACCCGAAGCGGCTGGCCTTGCCGCGGTGGCTGGCGGGCAGGGATGGCGGGAGCACGGTCTCGACGATGTCTGCGCGCGCGCGTGGCACTTTGAGCGCGGCGCTTGCTGAAGGCCGTCGCGGCGCGCGCACACGAGCGGCTCGCGCCCGGCTCGAGCACGAGGTCGCGCAGCACGACGATGACGGGTGTGGCGAAGAAGAGGCTCGTGCGGTCGCCTGCGGGCCGACGCAGGTCTCAGCATCGGCGACCGAGAGGCGTGCGCCCGCACCGCGCGGGTTCTGGCTGCTGAACGCGGCCGCGAGGCGCTTTGCAGGCTCGTCACGCGGCGGCACGGGCTGCAGCGCGACGGCGGCGCCGTCCTTGACGAGCTGCGCGCGCGTCGGCTGAGTGCGTGGCGCGGCGGGTGGCGCCAATGACGACGCACGGCGCGGTCGAGTTGCGCGTAGCCGTGGAGCTGCACGGCGACGAAGGCGACGCGGACAGCGTGCTGCTGCTGCTGCTGCTGCTGCTGCGGTTGCTGGAGGTGCGGCGCGGGCGCGGCCTCGAGCACGACGCGGCACGCGAACTTGTCGCCGGCGAAGACGACGCCGTGCTGCGCCAGCTCGAGCGTCGCGGCCACTACGCCGCGCACCATGGTTGTGGTTACCATCTGCCCACGTGGACGATGGACAGCGGGGCCACGTGGGTCGGGTCGGACCGGGTCGGACCGGGATCACTTTCCCTCGGCGCTCTTCTTACTCACTTCTGCTCCGCCGCCGCGGCTCTTGCCTCTTGCTTCTCACGTGCACACTGCTGCTGCTGCTGCTGCTGCTGCTGCTGCTGCGTGCGGTGTGCGCTGTGCGGTGCAGCGCGCGGATGTCAGCGCTGCCAGCCGTCTTTCTCACGGCTGGTGTCGTGCCGCGTGGCCTGCCTCTGCCCGCCGCCGTCCTTCCGCCGCGCTCGCTCTGTCCTTCGCCGCACTCGCCGCGCTCGCCGTCGTCTCCTGCGCCGCTGGGCGGTGCACTCGTGCTGCCGTGGTCGCGCCGAGGGCGGCATCACCTTCCTTCGCTCACACGCGTCATCACGCTGACAGCGCGCAGCCCTCACAGCCCTCGCAGCCCTCCGCCGTCGCACACCATGACGATCAAGATCGGCATCAACGGGTGCGTCCCGCCCGGCGCACGATGCACGACGGATGCGCTGAGCCGCCGCCGCCGCGCGCGCCAGCTTTGGCCGCATCGGCCGCCTCGTGTTCCGCGCGTCGCTGCTGCGCGACAACATCCAGGTCGTGGCCATCAACGACCCGTTCATCAGCCTCGACTACATGATCTACCTGACCCAGTACGACTCGACGCACGGCCGCTTCCGTGGTGAGGTCTCGACGCGCGACGGCAAGCTCATCGTCAACGGCCGCGAGATCCACGTCTACGGCAAGATGAACCCGTCCGAGATCCCCTGGTCCGAGTCGGGCGCCAACATCGTCGTGGAGTCGACGGGCGTGTTCACGACCAAGGACAAGGCCGCGGTGCACCTGACCGGCGGCGCCAAGCTGGTCATCATCACCGCGCCGTCGGCTGATGCGCCGATGTTTGTGATGGGCGTGAACGAGAGCAAGTTCAAGCCGGACATGTCGGTGATCAGGTGCGTGGCTGTTCTTGGCTGCGGGCTGCGGCTGCGGGCTGCGGCTGCGAACTGGAGCGGGCGTGCTGCGGCTTTGAGTTGCGGATGCGGTTGCAGTCCGGGCTCGCTCCGGACGAGCTGCCCCCTCTCGCGCTCACTGTTCGCTCGCATCACCGCGCAGCAACGCCTCGTGCACGACCAACTGCCTCGCGCCCCTCGCCAAGGTCATCCACGAGAAGTTCACGATCGTCGAGGGCCTCATGACCACCGTCCACGCCGTCACGGCCACACAGAAGACCGTCGACGGCCCCTCGGGCAAGGACTGGCGCAGCGGCCGCGGCGCCGGTCAAAACATCATCCCGGCCTCGACCGGCGCCGCCAAGGCCGTCGGCAAGGTCATTCCCGAGCTCAACGGCAAGCTCACGGGCATGTCGTTCCGCGTGCCCAACCCGGACGTCTCCGTGGTCGACCTCACGTGCCGCCTGGAGAAGCCGGCCACGTACGAGCAGATCTGCGACGCGATCAAGGAGGCCGCCGCCGGCAGCCTCAAGGGCATCCTGGCCTACACCGAGGACGAGGTCGTGTCGACCGACTTCCTCGGCGACACCCACTCGAGCATCTTCGACGCCAAGGCCGGCATCTCGCTCAACGACACCTTTGTCAAGCTCATTGCCTGGTACGACAACGAGGTCGGCTACAGCAACCGCGTGCTCGACCTGGCCCTGCACTGCGGCCACACGGCGAACCTGTGAGCGCGCGCGCCGCTTGCCCGCGGTCGGTGCCTTCCTTTGCCCCCGTCTCTGTGTCCCTCTGTCTGTCAGTTCTAACCGTATCTGCCCTTCCCGCGGTCATGACTGCGGGGCGTCAAGCTCCGCCGCCCTTCGCGCTCGCGCGGGAGCTGGGCGCGGGCGGCCTGAGCATGATGCTCGCCTCGGTCGGTACGCGTCTGCGCCGGCGTCGCATCAGGGGCGCCGCATCTCTCAGCCGCACGGGTGCCGGCAGCGCTCAACCCGACCGACGTCGTCAAGGTCCGGCTGCAGGTCCAGCCGCCCGGGCTCGGCATGTACACGTCCACGGCGCAGGGCTTCGCGCGTATCCTGCGCGAGGAGGGCCTGGCGGGCCTCTGGCTGCCGGGCGTGGTCGCGTCGGCCGTGCGCGAGCTGACGTACTCGTCGCTGCGGATGGGTGCGCGGCCAGGCGGACGATGCGGCGCAGGTCGTCAACACAGCGCGCGCGCGCGCGCGCGCGGCAGGGTTGTACCCCGTCGTGCGTGATCTGTACACCGGCGACCGCCCCGGCGACCCGGGCGTGCTGCGCAAGGTGCTCGCGGGCCTCACGACGGGCGCGATCGGCTCGGCGCTGGCCAACCCGACCGACGTCGTCAAGATCCGGTGCGGCATGCAGCATGCGGCGCGATCGGGCCGGGCTGCGCTCACCGTGCACGCACGACAGGCTCCAGGGCGAGGCCGGGCGGGTCGTCGACGGCGTGTACATGAGCGGGCTGCGCACGGGGCAGCGGCCGTCGTACCGCAGCACGTGGGACGCGTTCGTGCAGATCGCGCGCAGCGAGGGTGTGCGCAACGGCCTCTACCGAGGTGCGTGTATGGCCGGGCCTGTGCACCGTGCGAGCAGACGCCGTGGCACGCCACGCAGGCGTCGAAGCGACGACCGTGCGCGCCGCGCTGCTCACGGCCGCGCAGCTGTCGTCGTACGACCACTCGAAGCACCTGCTCAAGCGCCACGGCGTGCTCGACGAGGGCGTGGCGCTGCACGTGACGTGCGCACCCGCCAGCGTGCCCCGCAGTGCACGCCTCACGCGCGGCACAGCGGCTCGCTCGTCTCGGGGCTGTGCGCGACCACGGCCGCCGCGCCCGCCGACGTGATCAAGTCGCGCGTCATGGACGCCCGCCGCGCGGCCGCTGGCTCGGCCCCGGCCTACACGAGCGTGTGGGACTGCGTCGTCAAGACGATGCGCAACGAGGGCCCGCTCGCGTTCTTCAAGGGTTGGCTGCCCTCGTACATGCGCCTCGGGCCGCACTTCCTGCTGGTGCGTGCGCCGCGGTCGTGCGCGCGTGCAGCGTCGTTGCTGATGCGCGCGGGGCAGTCGCTGCCGCTGTACGAGCAGATCCGGCGGCTGGTTGGCCTGGCAAACGTCTGAGCAGTAACGATCCTTGTTGTGCGGCGCCGAAGTTGCACGGGTGTGCAAGTGGGCAACCTTTGTCTTTCTCACGTCCCACACAGAGACAGACGCACAAACAACTGCAAAAGCCGGGAGACAGAAAGAAACCGGACAAAGAAACAATGAGCGGTCGACGCCCCTCGTCCAGCCCGCGTCAGTGGTCAAGGATGCGCAGGTTGCCCGACACGACCTTGTTCTGCGCGCGCGCGCGGTCGCGGTCAGCCACGTGCGAGCGGCTGCGATCGCCGGGCGCACCTCGAGGATGGACCCGGCCGGGATGTCGATGCGCGACCCGTGGTTGGCGACGACGATGACCGTGCCTGTGTGCTAGCTCAGCGTGTGCCAGCCAGCACCATCCACCCGACGCACCCTTGAAGGTCACGCCCGAGCCGACGGTGACATCGCCCGTGATCGTCAAGTGGTCGAGCTCGAGGATGTGCGGGGTCGAGCTGAACCGGCTGAGGTACTCGTTCACCTGCCCGCGGTGCGCCGTCAGCGCTGCCGTCCAGCACACACACACACACACGCGCGCGCGCGCGCGCGCGGTGCACGCCTTGGTGAACTCCTTGCCGAGCTTGACCAGAGGCACGGTCGGGAAGGGGCGCTTCGGGTTCATGATGAGCTGGCCGTGCGACAGCGAGTACAGGTCTGACTGGACAAGGAATAGGTCGGAAGTGCCTGACGCCGCGCAGCCGTCAGCCAGAGCTCCGCGGCAGCCCACGTCGCCGGTGTGCGCACCCTTCACGGGCAGGAAGCGCGAGCGCGGGACGTTGATCCCGTGCGCGTTCTTGAAGTGCTTAATGGCCGCGCCCACGGCCGTCTCGAGCTGGATCACCTTGTCGCCCTTCTCCATCGTCTGCCCGCCCGCGCGCTCAGCCGACCCGCCGCCGGCTGCGACGCGCGCGCACCTTCGGGTTGACGATGATATCGAGGTTGAGCTCCTTGTCCGTGACCACCCGCCGGATCGCCGGCAGCGACACCCACAGGTTGTTGGTGTTGAAGATCTTGAACTTGGACACGGACTTGAAGTCCTCGACCTGCCGCCGCCGCCAAGGCGGCCGCTCAGCCGCACGCACACACGCGCCGTGTGCGCCGCGCAGACGCACGTGCTCGGCCGGGACCTGCGCGATCTCGAGCAGGCGCATGTGGCCCTCGTAGTTGACAAGCGTGCCGCCCTTGATGTCGGCGCGCGTCTTGTTGGTCACCTCCATCACAAACTCGGTCTTGGACTCGAGCAGGTGCTGCAGGATCGCTGCGGTTGCGCATGCTCGTCGACGGCGCTGACAAACGGCAGCGCGTGCGCACCGACGTCCACCGTCGCGCCCAGGTTGTCCACGTTCGACACGAAGATGTACTCCTTGCCCTGGCTGATGAGCGTGTCGAGGTAGCCCGAGCGGTGCAGCGACTCGTACAGGTCACCGTGACCGGGCGGGAACCTGCTCGGGCGATCGCCGGTTCAGACGCTGCCGCGCGCAGCAAGCGAAGGCGCGCGGCGCACCAGTCGCCGGTCGGGCTGTGGTACGACGTCGGCACGGGCATCATTGAGTCCTTGCCGAAGCGCGGGAAGCGGCTCTGGTTGAAGGTGATGATGTGCAGCTGCGGCCGCGCGCCGTCAGCTCGCCCCTCGCTTGCCCCTCGCTCGCCCGCGGTCGGCCGCGCACCTTGTGCGACGCGTACTTCTGGATGATCTTCTCCGTGTCCTTGTCGGTGTTGAACGAGTTCATCAGCAGGAGCGGCACGTCGACGTCGTACTCGGCGTTGAGGTACTGCACGCCCGCTCTGGTCAGCACCGCACCGCACCGCACACCGCACGCGCGTGCGGACCTCGATCTGCCGCACGGTGAGGTCCAGGAAGGTCATGCCGTTGCGGACCTCGATCGCGCTCTTGGGCCCGACGCAGCCCATCGTCGTGCCGAGGCCGCCTTGGGTGCGTCACGTCATCACCCCGCAACGGTCGCCGCGCGCGCGCGCGCGCGTACCGTTCAGCTTGAGCACGACGAGCTTGTTGAGCTGCTGCCGCACCGTCTCGCGGTCGACCTTGGCCAGCTGGCTGTAGGGCAGGACCTGGCGGAGAGCCATGAGAACGCGGCGCGGTCGCGGCAGGGGCGGCCGCACCTCGCTGTCCGAGGGCGACTCAATCTTGTTCCAGTCGAGCGCCGTCTCGTCGTTCTTCTCCTTGAGGTAGCGCAGGAAGAGCGAGTAGAAGTCCTCCATCTCGCGCTTGAAGTTCTGCCGCGCCGGCCGCTGACGTGAGAAAAAAAACAAACGGCCGCCGGTGCGGTCAGCACTCGCGCGCCCGCACCTCCTTGGCCGGCGCGGGCGCGCTGTCGATCAGCTTCTGCAGCTCGCGGTTCATCGCCTGCGCCACGGCCGAGTCGCCCTGCTCGGAGAAGCGCACGAGCGATGCGTTGCGGTCGAGCGGCTTGGCCATCGTCGTCGTCGTCGGAGGTTTCCCGCGGGGTGATCTGCGCGGCTCGCTGCCTGCGCCGCGGCCCGCGCGCCGCGTCAGCGCCGTGCTGCCGAGCGGAGGCGTACGTGGGAGGCGCGCGCGAGGCAGCGGCGCGGGCAGGCGCCCGCAACAGAGGACGCGCAGAGGACGCGCACAAGACGCGCTTGCACGTGCTGACGCTGAGTCAAACAGGCGTGTCAGGATTCGAGAGGCTTCTGAACGGCAATGCGTGCGTTGCTGGTCGAGTTGCGCGCCGTTCGCTGAGAGGCGCGCCGCGTGCAGGCGCCGCGCTGCTCGTACTGCTGCTGCTCGCGACGGCCGCCGCGGTGGCGACGGCGCACCGCCACGCCGATCGCGCCGACGCCACGCCGGACGTGCCGCTGCGCCGCTTCGTGCGGCAGATCGATGGTGCGGGCGGTGGTCACGCGTCGCGGGTCACGCGGGTGGTCTCGCTGAGACCGCGATCTGCAGGCGTGCCCGCGCCTGCCTGGACGCCCGCGTCCGGCGCCGTCGCGCACCCGGACGACCCGATCGCCGTCGCGCGCGCCTTTGTCGACGCGCACGTGCCCGCCGGCCGCCGCGACTTTGTCGTGACCGACGCGTACACGACGCGCCACAACGGCGTCGCGCACGTGCACCTGCGCCAGCGCATCGGCGCGCTCGAGGTCGCCAACAGCGAGACCAACATCAACGTGCGCGCGGGCGTCGTGCTCAGTGCCAACACGCGCTTCTACACGGGCCAGGCGCCCGCGCCCGCGGCTCGCCCCGCAATCTCGGCCGCTCAGGCCCTTGCGGCCCTCGCGCGCCACCTGCTCATCGACCTGCCCGTGGAGCGGATCGAGCACGTCGCGGCTGCCCACGACAGAGACGCGCCCACGCTCACCGCCCCCGCGATCAGCCTCGACCCGATCCCGACCAGGCTCATGCTGTGCGTGCGCTTGTCGATCAAGCACCGCGCGCGCCTCACGCACGCACTCACGCCCGGGACAGCATGCAGACCGCGGGCGGCGCGAGCCTCAAGCTCGTCTGGAAGATGGTCGTGCGCCAGACCGAGCACTGGTTCGACGCGTACGTCGACCAGGACGGCGCGGTGATGGCGATCTACGACTGGGTCGCGGACGAGTTGTACCTCGTGCGTGCGCGACCTGGAGCTGCGTGCACTGAGGCACGCGCGCCCCAGGCGTACCCGCTCGCCGTGGACAACCCGAGCGACGGCGAGCGCAAGCTCATGACCGACCCGGCCGAGCCCGTCGCCTCGCCACTCGGCTGGCACGACCAGGGCAGCGGCCCGTCCACGACTACGATCGGCAACAACGTGTACGCGCAAGAGAACATCGACGGCTCGACGCGTGACGACTGGATCGAGAATTTCCGCCCGAGCGGCGGCGACACGAACGCCTATGTCTTCCCGATTGGTGCGCGCTTCCAGTGCGTCCTGCACGCACGCCTTGCTTACATGACCGCGCGCAGACGAGACGCAGGAGCCGGTGGTGCGCGCCCGGCACATGCGTGCACGCGCTCGCGGCCGCTCACGGCTGCATGCGGCGGCAGGAGTACCTCAACGCGTCGATCACGAGCCTGTTTTTCGCGACGAACCTCGTGCACGACGTGTTCTACCAGTACGGCTTTGACGAGGTCAGCGGCAACTTCCAGGTGCGCGCGGCGGGCCGTCGCGTGGCAGACCGGGGACGCTCACGGCGCGGCGTCGAGCAGGAGAACAACTTTGGCCGCGGCGGCCTCGGCGACGACGCCGTGCAGGCCAACGGGCAGGACGGTGCGCGGGCACAGGTGGTACCCCTGCTCGCGTTGCTGAGCCTGCGACGTCCGCTTGCAGGTGCCGGCACCAACAACGGCGCGTGGACGGGTGCCACAGTTCAGCGCTGCAACTGACCTCGTGTGTGTGCTGCAGCCAACTTTGCCACGCCGCCGGACGGCGAGCGCCCGCGCATGCGCATGTACCTGTACACCAACACCGTGCCCAACCGCGACGGCTGCCTGGCGATCGGGTGCGCCGCCGCGGCGCACGCAAGCGGCGGCGCATGACGCCTGCGCCCGCAGCACAATCATCCACGAGATCTCCCACGGCATTTCGAACCGGTGCCGCCGCGTGACGCTCGTCCTCGCTCGCGCCTAACATCGACGCGCACGTGCAGGCTCACGGGCGGCCCGTCGAACGTCAACTGCCTCGGCAGCGGCGAGGGTGCGTCGCGTTGCGGCTCACGGCGCTGCTGACCCGCGTCTTACGCTCGCAGCCGGCGGCATGGGCGAGGGTGCGCGGCCACATGACCACCGCCGAGTGCCGTGCGCGCACTCACGCCCGCGATCGCAGGCTGGGGCGACTTCCATGCGGTCCTCTTCCGCCAGCGGCCCGAGTACACGCGCGACAGCGTCTTTGCGTTCGGCAACTGGCAGCGCAACCTCACGGTGCGCACGCCCGCCTGCCCGGCCGTGCCATGACACGCGGCGCAGGACTCGATCCGCCCGTACAACTACGCGACCGACATGACGGTGCGGCTTGCTTGCGGGAGTCTGCACGGCTGACGCAGCGCAAGTAGATCAACCCGACCACGTACGGCTTCATCAACGGCGCCGACTACGACGGCGTGCACGCCAAGGGCTGCGTCTGGGCCACGGCGCTCTACGGTGCGCCGGTCGCTCGACGGCGCGCGATGACGCAGGCTGAGCACGGAACGGCAGACGGCTACTGGAACATCGTCGATAAGGAGGGCTTCGAGCCGGACCTGTACAGCCGCCGCGGCGGCAATGGCATGGTGCTGCAGGTGCATGCGTGGACGCGTGCTCGAGTGTGCGAGGCGTTGATGCGCTTCGCGCGGTCTAGGACGTGGTCGACGGCATGAAGCTGCAGCCGTGCCGCCCGACCTTCCTCGACGCGCGCGACGCGATCCTGCTCGCCGACGAGATCAACTACGACGGCGCGCACGTCTGCGACTGGTGTGGCGGCCGCGCGCGCGCGAACGTTGCCGCCTCACACGCCCTCGCGCAGGTGGCGCGCGTTTGCCAAGCGCGGCATGGGCATCGACGCCGTCTCATCGCCCAATGGCGTGCGCGAGAGCTTTGCGCTGCCCGCGGCGTGCAGCGAGCAGTGATGCAGACCGCACTGTGGCAGCACGCAGAACCCTCCGTCATTTCAGCTCATCACCGCAAGCCGGTGGGTGGCGGCAGCGCCCCGGCCGCGCTCTTTGGCATGGAGACGGTGCTGCGCAGGCGCGGGCTAGCGCTCAGCGCACACGCACGGGCGACACGCGCGAGGCACACGCACATGTCGCTCGAGAAGACGATCGAGTTGGGCACCATGATCGTCGTGACAAAGTCGTCGCCGTCGCGGTCCGACTTGAGGTACGTGTAGCGCAGGTCCATGCGCTGGTACACGCCGCGCATCTTCTTGCCGGGGTCGCCCACGGTCACGATCTGCCCGGGCCGGAACGGGCGCGTCAGCAGCAGGATCACGCCCGAGAGGTAGTTGGAGGCGATGTCGCGCAGCGCGAAGCCGACCGTCAGGCCCGTCACGCCGACGCCGGCCAGAAGCGGGCTCGTGTCGATGCCGAAGGTGCCGGCGGCGGTGAGGCCAGCGAGGGTGTAGGCCGTGACGGCCGCGGTCGACGCGAGGAACGACGCGAGGTCCTGGTCCTGTCACGCCCGTCCGCGCGTCAGATGCGCATCGCGGCAGCAGCCGCCGCCGCCGCGCCAAAGCACGCACCAGCACGCCCAGGCGCACAAACAGGCTCTCGAGCGGCGCCTTGAGCAGCACGGTGCGCCACAGCCGCGCGGCCATCGAGCGCTTGCGCTCGTGCGGCTCGCTGTGCTGCTGCTGCTGCTGCTGCTGCTGCTGCTGCTGCTGCTGCTGGTCGGCGTCGGTGGCCAGGCCGCGCCAGGGCTGCACGGGGCGCAGAGACGCGACGCGCACGACGCGCGCGAGGCAAACCCGCAGCATCACAGTTCGACTGGTGATGAAGCTGCGCTTCCATTCGACCGGCACAGTGTTGCCCGACGGCCGCTTCTCTTCTGTGTGCGGCGGCCGCGATCGGCAGCGGGCGAGTAGGACATGCCGAGACGGTCTGGCGTGGCACTCGTCCGAGATTGACGACCCGACGTGAGGGTTGCGGCGGCGCCGCTCTCCCCCTCCTCCTCCTCCTCCTCCTCCTCCTCGTCGTCCGCCTTCTTCTGTAGCTCGTCGCGGGTCGGCCAGCGGGGCGAGGGTCACGAGGGTCACATGGCGTGTCGTCAGCGGGCAACATCCTGCATCGAGTTCTTCCTTGCCCAGCTGCGAGAGAGACGGGACGCGTGCTCTATGCACGCCCACAGCGAAGAGGACAGCGACGACGACTGGCCGTGCTGCCACAGCGGCTGCACCCCCTGCGTGCTCGAGCTGCACGCGGCGCGCCAGGCCGGGCGGCTGGATGCGCAGCAGCAGCAGCAGCAGCAGCAGCAGCAGCAGCAGCAGGCGGCCGAGGTGCCCGTGCGCATGGACGTCGGGACGCGCTGCCGCGTGCGCGAGGCGCAGCACTCGGGCCACGCGCTGCGCATGATCGTCGCGCCGCTGAGTGACGACGCGCACGGCATCGCGCCGCGGCTCAACGGCTGGCGGCCCGGGCAGCACTTTCTCGTGCGGTGCGAGCGCGGCATCGCCCCGGTGCGGACGCGCGCTGATCCGGGCGACGGCGCAGTTTCGAGGTCGCACCGGGCGTGTATCTGACGCGCGCCTTCACGCCCATCTCCCTGCCCGGCGCGCCCGCGGTCGAGTTCCTCATCAAGGCCGCGCTGCGTCACCGGCCCGGCGCCGCGCCTGACCCGCGGCCGACACAGACCGTCGAGGGCAGTGCAGCCGACCGCTTCTTCGCGAACGTCGCGCCCGGCGACGAGGTGGCCCTGCGCGGGCCGCAGAACCCGTTCGTGTACCGTCGCAACATGGTGAGGCGCAGGCGTGTTGCGGCGGGCCGCAGTAACGCGCCGCAGGTGCCGCGGCTGCTGCTGATCGCGTCGGGCACGGGCGTGGCGCCGATGCTGGCGCTGCTGCGCGCGATCACGGCCGACGAGCGCGACGAGACGCGCGTGCAGCTCGTCGTTGCCGTGCGCACGCTCGCGCTCGGCGTCGGCGTGCTGATCAAGCCGCTGCTGGACGACCTGAGCGACTTCTGGAACGTCGGCGTACGCTGGGTCTTCTCGAGCGCCGCGCCGTTCGACGACGCCCCGCCCGGCTGCTGCTCCGTGCGGCACCCGTTCAGCACCGGGCGCCATCTCAACGCAGAGCTGCTGGCGCTGGTTGCACCTGCGTCCTATAACGACGCACCGGCGGGGCAGCTCAGCATCCTCGTCTGCGGCTCGCCCGCGTTCATGGCCCGCACGCAACAGCTCCTCGCGCAGCTCGGCGCAGACCCGGCGCGCGTGCACTCGTTCCTGTGGACATGATGTATATCGACAAACGACACGCCGCCGCCGCCTCACACCCTCAGCCCCGCGTTTGGCGAGTAGGTCGCGCCGTCGCCCGTGCTGAGCACCTCGGACTCGCCCGTCGCGGGCGTAAAGAGGCACACCTGCCGCTTGCTGCAGAAGACAAAGTGCCGCGAGTCGGGCGACCAGAGTGTGCTCGCTGTCATGCGCGTGAGTGAGTGATCAAACCAGCCGCTTAGTGCGCTGCGGCACGCACAGGCCTGGTACTGCTCGTAAAAGTTCAGGTACTGGTGGAACGAGCGCCCACTCGAGCTCCATTCGACGCTCATGATGCGCTCGCGCGTGTCTGTCCGGGCGCACGCGCGCTCAGCATCGCACACGCTGCCCGAACACACACACGCACGCACCGACGTTCCAGACCGACAGTCCGGTCCCGGCCATGACTGGCGACGCGCACACAGGCGTCAGGCGCGTCGCAGGGCAGCCGCGCGACCCTCACGCGCACCCAGCATGGACGAGTCTGGGCTCCAAAAGACGGCCTGAACCGAGTTGAACTCGCCCAGTGCGGGTAGCGCGGCGATCGAGATCTCGGGCTGGAAGGCTCATCAGTGCTCGCACGGCACGCGGCCGAACGGCGCACCTTGAGTCGGCCCTCGGCGTCGTACAGGTGCATGACGTGCACGCTACCGAGGTCCGTGACCATGCACAGCTTGGTCGCGTCAGGGCTGAACGTCATGCGCACAAAGACGCCGCCGGGCATGCGGATGATGCGGTGCAGGACGGCCATGCGCTGCAGCGACAGCAGCACCACGGTCTGGTCGTGCGTGTTGCCGTCCATGATCGGCAGGACGACAACCGTGTCTGCCGGCACGCGCGCTGTCGGCCAAGTGGCGCAGCAACCTTAGGCGCACCTTGTGCCGTGTCGCGCACGACGATCGGCGTGCTGAAGAAGCCCATCGTCAGCGGCACGCGCTGCCGGTGCACCATGACCTGTGCCGCACGCGCGTCGTCAGGCCCTCCTTCTCCCCTGCAACGGCGTGCGTGCGCAGCGCGCCTGGGTCTTGTGCTGGAGCTGCTCAGGCGTGAGCGCTCTCGGGCGCGCGGCGGTGGCGTCCGGGTCGGGCGTGAGCGTGACGATGCTGAGGTAGCTGCTCTGCGAGTGCACGACCATGCGGCGCGAGTCCTGCAGCCACGCGTAGAAACACGGGTGCTCGCTGTGGATCTCAATGCCGCCGCACTCCCACGTCTCCCCGTCGAGCAGGTCGATGAACTGGCGGCAGGCGCACATGAGACACGAGGCCGAGCGCACAGTCGTGCACACTCGTGCGCTCACCCGAAACGTCATCGGCCCCACGGCGCTGCTCGACAGCCACGTGAGGAAGCGCGAGTCGGGTGACCACGAGTAGTAGAACGGCATGCGCGGCACGCGGACCTGGATCGCGTCGCTGCCGTCGACAAAGTGCGTCATGATCTGCCCGCGCGCCGTCAGCGACCGTCCCGCCACAGCCGCGAACGCGCACGCGCACGCACGTAGGTGCCCAGGCGCTTGCTCATGCTGTAGGCGACGCGCAGGCCTGCGGGCCCGCGTCGTGAGCGCACGTTGAGCGATTGCCGGCGGCGGCACGCCCACCGCAGCTGCTGAACGAGACTTCCTGCAGCAGGAACTCGTCGAGCGGGCTCGGCTCGGACAGGACGTGGCGCGCGCGCGTGGCCGTGTTGAGCACGACGACCTGCTGCTCGCGTCCGTGCTGGCCGCTCGTGGGCGTGTCGCTGACGAACGCGATGGCGCCGCGGCTCGTGCGCACGAGGGCGGCACGGCTGCTCGCGGCGACGGCGGCCCCGTCAGCATCCCGGCCGATCGCCGCGGCCGCCGCACCGTCGGCACGCGCCGCGCCAGCCGTCGGGCTCGTCGGCGGGGCGGATGCGGACGACGGGCTGGCGCATCCACATCTCGCGCCTGTTTTTTTGTGGTGCCCATCGGTCGGTCGTGAGTCTGTGGCGGGTGGCGCAGCGCACGCATCCCGCGCCACACGCACCACGCATCGCTCTGGTCGGCGGCCGCGCGCAGGCGCCGCGAGACGCACGCGACGCGGCCGAGGGCGCGCGCGTCGAGCCAGCGCAGGATGAGCGCGAGCACCTCCTCTGGCAGGGCGTCCATCCCGCTGTGCGTCGATGTGCAGCGGGAGATAGGTAAAGCGATAGGAGCGGAAGCCAACATGGCCGGTGGCGCCGACGTCGCGGACGGCGCCGTCGCCGCGCGCCAGCGGGCCGAGCGCGCCGCCCACGCCGACGGCGGCGACGGCAACGGCAACGACGGGAGCAGCAGCAGCAGCAGTAGCAGCAGCAGCAGCAGCGACAGCAGCGACGACGAGGCCGACGTCAAGGCGCCGCAGCAGCAGGCCGTGGCAAGCAGCAGCAGCAGCACCGACAAGCGCGGCGAAGGCGGCAGCAGCAGCGCGCGCCGGCGCAGCAGCCGCAGCCGCGAGCGGCGCACGTCGCGGCACGGCGAGCGTCGCGAGCGCGAGCGCGACCGCGACCGCGACCGCGACCGCAGCAGCACCAGCACCAGCCGCACGCACCGCCGCGACAGTCGTGAGCGCCGGCACAGCGGCAGCGGCAGCAGCAGCCGCCGGCGCGACGACCGCGACCGCGACCACCGCGACCACCGCGACCGCGACCGCGACCGGGAGCATGACCGCGACCGCGATCGGGATCACGGCCACCACCGACACCGTGACCGCGACCACCGCCGGCACCGATCGCGCGACCGCGAACGCGACCGCGACGGCAGACGCGATGGCAAACGCGAGCGCGAGGAGGACGCGCACGAGGCGTCGGCCAAGCGCGCGCGCGAGGAGACGGCGGCCGCGGTGGCCGCGGAGGCGCAGACGGCAGCGGCCACGGCGGCCGTCGCGGCAGCGCTGATGGAGGAGGGTCGGCTCGAGGACGAGATGCGCCGGCGGCGCGAGCGCGTGGAGCAGTGGCGGCGCGAGCGCGAGGAGGCGCAGCGCCTGGCGTCCGGTGGCGCCAACGGCACGAGCCAGGGCGCCGACGGCGCGGCCGCCAGCAACGGTGGCGAAGGCTCGGCCAACGGCGAAGCGATGGACGTCGACGGCAGCGGCGAGGGCGGCGAGTCAGCGGGCGCCGCGGGCGAGAAGAAGTGGAGCCTCGAGGACGACGAGGATGAGGAGGAGGAGGCGGCCGCGCAGGCAGCACGAGACGCCGAGGCAATGGACAGCGCGAGCCACGGCGCGAACGGTGCGCGGTTGCCGCAGCGCTATCGCCGCACGCTCACGTGTCCGCTCGCTGCGCAGACAACGGCAGCGTCGCTGCTGGGTCGGACGTGACCGCGGGCGATGCGACGCTACCGCAGCTGCGTCCGATCCAGCCGATTGTCAAGGAGCCGGGTGCGCTTCCGCGCGACTGCGTAAACGCCACACTCAGTGCTGTGTCTGCGCAGAGGACGAAGCGTTCATCACGACGCCGATCGCCGCCAAGCCAGCCACGCCCGCCGCCAAGCCCGTGTTTGCCATGGGCGCGTCGCCCAGCAAGGCGTCGCCGGCACCGCGGCCACAGGCGACACCTTCCGCTGCCTCTTCCGCTCCGACGCCGTCGCCGACAACAAAGGCCACGGCCACCCCGACGTTGGCACCGGCTGCAGCACCGGCTCCTGCCCGCGCCGTCGAGGACGACGACCCGGACGACGCGCTCGAAGGTGTGCGGACCGCATTGCCTCCGCTCCACCTTACGCCTGCCCGCCAGCGTACATGAGCAACGTGCACCAGGAGGTGCGCAAGCAGGCGCAGGAGGACGCCGTGCGGTTCAAGCAGATCTTTGGCAAAGGCAAGGCCAAGGCGGTCGTCGCGCCAGCCCCGCCCGGCGCCGTGCCCGTCGAGCGCCGCAGCCAGAGCCCCGGCCTGCCGAGTGCGTTGTGCCTGTGCTGCGCTTGTGCGCGTCGCCTATACTGATGCGCGTGCACAGCCGAGGTCAAGGTCGTCAAGAACTCGGACGACGAGGACGACGACGGCGGCGACGGCGAGGAGCGCGAGGACCTGGCAGGCATGAGCGAGCTCGACATTCTCGCGTGCGTGCGAACGATATGCGCTTGTGTCGCGCGTGCCTGACGCGTTGCCGCAGGCTCGCCACAAAGCAGGTCAAGAAGAAGGAGCTGCCCAACGTGGATCACACGCGGATCCAGTACGAGGTGCACGCGTGCACGTGCATGCACGGCCCGCGAGCTCATGCGCCGCCCGCACAGCCCTTCCGGCGCAACTTTTACATTGAGGCGCCCGAGACCGCCGCGATGACGGAGGAGGAGGCGCAGACCTACCGCCAGGAGCTCGACGGGATCAAGACGCGGGTGCGTTTTGGCGGTGCACACACACGCGAGGGCGCTCTGCCGGCTCACACGGCCGCGCGCGCACGAGCAGGGCCAAAACTGCCCCAAGCCCGTCAAGCGCTGGACGCAGTGCGGCCTGAACATCAAACTGTGTGTGGCAGCCGGGCGCAGCGCACGACTGATCGCGTGCGTCCGGTGCAGGCTCGACATCATCAAGCGCAACGGCTGGGAGCGGCCCACGCCCATCCAGGCGCAGGCGCTGCCGGCGATCATGAGCGGGCGCGACGTGATCGGCGTGGCCAAGACGGGCTCGGGCAAGACGCTCGCGTTTCTCCTACCGATGTTCCGCCGTGCGTGTTTGCGTGTTTTTGCGTTGTGCGCGGCTGGGCGCTGACGGCATGCGCAGAGATCATGGACCAGCGCCCGCTGGCCGAGGGCGAGGGCCCGATGGGGCTGATCCTGAGCCCGACGCGCGAGCTCGCGGTGCAGATCTACAACGAGTGCCGCAAGTTCACCAAGGCGCTGCACCTGCGCGTGCGTGCACGGCTGCGCAGCCTCTCGGAGCGCGCTTTCTGACCGGGCGCTTGGGTGCAGGTTGTGTGCGCGTACGGCGGCTCGGCCATCAAGGACCAGATCGCCGACATGAAGCGCGGTGCCGAAATCGTCGTGTGCACGCCCGGGCGCATGATTGACCTGCTCGCGGCCAACAGCGGTGCGCGGGCGGTGGCTGAGCGCCAGCGGGCTGCCTCGTGACGGTGATTGTGTGCGTGCGCAGGACGCGTGACCAACTTGCGCCGCGTGACGTACCTCGTGCTGGACGAGGCCGACCGCATGTTTGACATGGGCTTTGAGCCGCAGGTGATGAAGATCGTGAACAATGTGCGGCCGGACAAGCAGATTGTGCTGTTCTCGGCCACCTTCCCGAAGCAGGTGCGGCGGGCCACGCATACCGGCCGCACGGGACTGACGTGCGCGGGCAGATGGAGGCGCTGGCGCGGCGCGCGCTCAACCGGCCGCTGGAGATCCAGGTGGGCGGCCGCTCGGTCGTGAGCTCGGACGTGGCGCAGACGGTCGAGGTGATCGAGGAGGACCGCAAGTTCCTGCGCCTGCTGGAGCTGCTCGGGCAAAAGTGCGCAGCGGCCGCGCGGCGCCGTCAGCGGAAGCACTCACGCGCACGCGCTCGAGCAGGTACGACCCCGAGAAGCGCGTGCTCATCTTCGTGGACCGCCAGGAGGCGGCGGACGACCTGTTCAAGCAGCTGCTGCAGCGCGGGTACCCGTGTCGCTCGCTGCACGGCGGCATGGACCAGGGCGACCGCGACGAGACGCTGTCGGACTTCAAGTCGGGTGCGACGCTGCGTGGTCTGCGTCGCGGCTGACACCGTGCGTGCGTGCGCAGGCGTGTTCTCGCTGCTCGTGGCGACGTCGATCCTGGCGCGCGGTCTCGACGTCAAGCTGCTGCACCTGGTCATCAACTACGAGGTGCCGAACCACTACGAGGACTACGTGCACCGGTGCGGGCGCACGGGGCGAGGTGCGGCTGTCCACGACCGTGCGGCCTGCGTGCGCGCGGTTGATGGCGGCACCGTGCGCGGTGCAGCGGGCAACAAGGGCGAGGCGTACACGTTCATCACGCCCGAGCAGGACAAGTACGCGGGCGACATCGTCAAGGCGCTGCAGCTGTCGAGCCAGCCCGTGCCGACGGCGCTGCAGGCGCTCGCGGACGGTGCAGCGTGCGCAACTCGACGCACGTGCGTGCGCTTACGCAACCGGGGCGCAGGCTTCAAGACCAAGGTGCAGGAGGGCCGCGCGATCAACCACGGCAGCGGCTACGGCGGCAAAGGCCTTGAGAAGATCGAGAAGACGCAGGAGCTCATCCGCCGGTCGCAACGCAAGACTTACGGCGGTGCGGAGCTGCAGAGCGACGACGAGGGTGCGCTGCGTCGCGACAATGACCCGCCCCCGCGTACGATCTTGCTGAAACGCCGCCGCTTGTGCGCAGACGAGCCGCGGCCGCTGTCATCGCGCCTGCTGATGGACGCGCCTGCCAACCGTGCGTGCCGCGCTACGCGTGTGCGGGCGTGGCGGCTGACGGTCGCGCAGCGCAAATGGGCGGGTCTGTGGGGCCGTCGGCGCTGTCGGGGCAGCCGGGCGGGGCGCCGATGCCCGCGATGACCGAGGAGGCGCGCAAGGGCATGATGGACGCGCGCCGCATCGCGCAGGAGCTGCAGAAGAAGCTGGCGGTGCGCTGAGCGGCGGCGTCCTGGGCGGGCGCGGCTTGCTGACACGCACGGCGAGCAGGAGAAGGGCGTGGTGTCGGGCACGGCGCTGCCGTCGCCTCTGACGGGCACGGCCACCGCGGTGCGTGCGAGTGCGCCTTGCCTCCCGCCACTGACAACGGCGCGTGCCGGCCAGCCCGCGGTCCAGACCACGATCGTCACAACGAGCATGTCGGGCGAGGCGCTGTACCAGGCCGAGATCGAGATCAACGACTTCCCGCAGCACGCGCGCTGGAAGGTCACCAACAAGGCGCGTTCGCGCGTGCGCGTGCTGGCTGCGTGGGCGCATGCTGACGCCGTCGTCGCCGCGCGCATGTGCAGGACAGCATCGGCGACGTCGTCGAGACCACGGGCGTGGCGATCACGACGCGCGGCACGTTTTTCGCGCCCGGTGCGGCAGTCCCGGCCGGGCAGCGCAAACTTTTCCTGCTGGTTGAGGTGCGTGCGCGTGGCAACTTGCGGGGCGTCTGACAGTCGTGCTCGCGGCGCCAGGGCCAGACGGAGCAGTCAGTTGAGACGGCGCTGTACGAGATCAAGCGGATCCTGCGCGAGGCGACCGTGTCGGCGCTCGAGCGGCAGGCACAGCAGGGCTCGGCGCTGCAGGGGCGGTACACGGTGATCTGAGCGCTGTGTGCTGCCAACGAATGGGTTCCAGAAGCGGGCTCACGCTCACGGGAGACACACAGACCGCGGCAGACCGCGGCCAGAAGGGCGACAAGAGGGGGGACAGCAACAACGAAAAACGGTCAAAGTGGACATGCGTGTGGGTGCAGGGACGGCGGGGGGAGGGCGACGCTGCTAGTCTCGAACGTGCGCGCGCGGCGAGCGGCCCTCGTCTACGAGTACAGCGCGTCGTCGTCGTTCTGCTCAAACTGGTTGGCGGGCGCGGCGGCCGCTGTTTGGCCGGGCCCCTGCGGCAGCACCGTGAGCATGGCGCGCAAGGGCAGAGCGCGGTTGCGCACCTGCGGGAAGCGGAAGTTGGTGCCGAGGCCGCGCGACTGCTGCAGCGTCTGCGCAAACATCTCGTAGCGCCGGATGTCGTTGTCCGACACCGACCGGCGCGCAAACTGCATCGCCTCCTCAAAGTGGTCGCGGCGGATCTGCCGGTTGCGCCGGCGTCAATGTCCGCACTTTGCCCGTGCGCCAACGCGGTGCGCACCTCCGGCACAAGGTCGGCTGCGTCATCCGTGTCCATCGTCTCGCCGCGCTCCTTCATCGCCCGTTCCCGCTGGATGTCCTTCTCGATGTTCTCACGGATGGCCAGCTTGCACGCGCGCTGGCAGATCTCGGTCAGGTCGGCGCCCGAGAAGCCCGGGGTGACCTTGGCGAGGTGGTCCAGGTCGACGTCCTTGGCGATGGGGGACTTGCGCAGGGCGGCCTTGAGCACGGCCAGGCGCGACTTCTCGTCAGGCAGGGGGATGTAGATGAGCTGGGCGGCGGCGAGCGCGCCGTCAGACGCTGGCCACCGGGCACCGAGCGCCGCGCCGCGCACCTGGTCCAGGCGGCCCGGGCGCAGCAGGGCCGGATCGATCTGGTCGGGCCGGTTGGTCGCGCCGATGATGAACACGTTCTTCTTCGCGTTCATGCCGTCCATCTCGGTCAGCAGCTGGTTGAGCACGCGGTCCGAGGCGCCGCCGGCGTCGCCGAGGGACGACCCGCGGGCCTTGGCGATCGAGTCGAGCTCGTCGAAGAAGAGCACGCACGGCGCGGCGGCGCGGGCCTTGTCGAAGACGTCGCGCACGTTTGACTCGGACTCGCCTGCGCACGCGCACGCGCACGCCGTCAGCACCGCGGCGGAGCGACGGTACGGGGACACGCACCGAACCACATCGTCAGCAGCTCCGGGCCCTTGATCGAGATGAAGTTGGCCTGCGTGGGCCAGGCATCAACGCGGCGGCGCCACCCCCCAACGCGAGCGCGCGTGCACCTGGCACTCGTTGGCGATCGCCTTGGCGAGCAGTGTCTTGCCGCAGCCGGGCGGGCCGTAGAAGAGCACGCCCTTGGACGGCGACATGCCAAACTTGAGGAACTTCTCCGGGTGCTCGACCGGGTACTGCACGGTCTCCTGCAGCTCGCGCTTGACGTTGTCGAGGCCGCCAATGTCGCCCCAGGTGATGTTCGGGATCTCGACCGCGGTCTCGCGCAGGGCCGACGGGTTCGAGACGCCTAGGGCGTGCTGGCGAACGGCCGAGCGCGTTTGCGCATGTGTGAGCAGGACAAGTGCCACGAGGGTGCGCGGCGGCGACGCACGCGGAAGTTGGCCATGGTTACGGCGAGCGCGTTGAGCACCTCGGCGTCGATCGTCTCGTCCTCGAGGTCGATCAGGTCCATCTTCTCGCGGATCTGCTGCATCGCCGCCTCCGAGCAGAGCGACGCGACGTCCGAGCCGACGTAGCCGTGCGTCTCCGAGGCGATCTGCGAGGCGCGCGCGCGCGCCGTTGAGCAATCGATGCGGCCGCGCTCTTGTGTCACCGCACCTGTTCCAGGTCGACGTCGTCGTCGAGCTTCATGTTCTTGGTGTGGATGCGCAGGATCTCGAGGCGGCCGGTCGCGTCCGGGATGCCGATGTCGATCTCGCGGTCAAAGCGGCCGAAGCGGCGCAGGGCCGGGTCGATCGAGTTGGGCCGGTTGGTCGCGGCCATGACGACCACATTGGAGCGCGCCTTGAGGCCGTCCATGAGCGTGAGCAGCTGCGACACGACGCGGCGCTCGACCTCGCCGTTGGTCTGCAAGGCACGGACGGGCGGTCAGACAGACGGACGGCGCGTGCGAGCGAGCGGGCGCACCTTCTCGCGCTTGGGCGCGATGGCGTCGATCTCGTCGATGAAGATGATGGCGGGCGACTGCGTGAGCGTGCGCGCGCGCGCGCGTGTCTCAGGGCCTCTTCGCATGCTCGCCCCGCGCCAGGCCAACGCACGTGCTTCTCAGCCTCCTCGAACGCCTTGCGCAGGTTCGACTCGGACTCACCGGCCTGCAAACGCGCGCACACCGGTCAGCAAAGTGCGCAGCTCACCCCCCCCCCCCCCCCCCCCCGGGCACACGCGTGCGCGCGTGCGCGCGCACCAGCTTTGACATGATCTCGGGCCCGTTGATCAGGAAGAAGAATGCGCCGGTCTCGTTGGCGACGGCGCGCGCGATGAGCGTCTTGCCCGTGCCGGGCGGGCCGAAGAGGAGGATGCCTAAAGGCCGGCCGCCCGATCAGCACGCGCGACGAGAGACGGCATGACAGGTCGATGACGCACCGCGCGGGGGCTTGATGCCGATCGACTTGAACAGCTGCGGGTGGCGCAGCGGCAGCTCGACGAGCTCGCGGATCTGGGCCATCTGCTTGCGCACGCCGCCGATGTCGTCGTACCCGACCTCGGACAGGTTCTGCTCCTCGTCCTCGCGCTTGATCGGGTCGCCCTCGGTGTGGATCATCGTGTCGGGCGCGACCTGTGTGCCGCGTGCGGCGTGAGCGGGCGCACATGGCGGTTGCGCAGGCCGCACGCACGATGCAGTACGGGCTCGGGTCGCACTCGACGACCTTGAACTCGACGGCGCGCATGGCCGCGCGGACGAGGAACAGGTCGCCTTGGGGGGGGGGGGGGGGGGG
>CALSCO010000090.1:0-19102 GCA_943704415.1 Parvularia atlantis | reverse complement strand
GGGGCAGGCCATCAAAACGCGCGCGTGGGAGAGGCAGGCGGCGAGGCGGCGCACCCTTGCGCACGGGCCGGTACGCCTCGAGGAAGTACGGCTTGAGGAACGTGTCAAACAGGTTGCCGGTGAGGCCCTCGATCGTGTCGTCGATCGGGAGGATGTGCACGCGCTGGCCGTACTTGATGTCGGGGCAGGGGTGGACCGAGACGATGTCGCCGAGGCGCACGCGGAGGTTGTTGCGGACGACTGCGGGGGAAGACGGGCGGGGGGTGAGCCGACGACGGCAGCGGCCAGGCACGGGGGGCAGCCCGCGGTGCGCACCCTTGTTGACGCGGACCTTGGTCTCGTCGACCGTGTCGTCGGCGAGGACGATGAGCACCGTGTCCTTGCGCTTCTTGCCCTTGATCAGGACCGTGTCGCCGCGGAATAGCTGCAGCTTCTCCATCGTGGCCGTGTGCATCGACACGACCGAGTTGTCGTCGTTGGTCGCGTCGTCGACGATGAGCCGGTTGGGCGACGACTTGCGCCGGAGGATGGCCGTGGCCGTGTCGCTGCGGGTGCGCGCTTGGTCAGCATGACATGCGGACGGGGCTGCGGCGACGCACTCGGTCGCGTTCTCGGCGGCGGGCTGTGCCATCACGTCGAGCGGGCGGCTTGCGAAGTGGTGGACGGGGTGGTGGGTGGGGTGGGGCGGCGGCGGGCCTCCTGCGCGGCACGGCACACGTCAGCCGACGGGCTGCCCTCCACGTGGCGCCACATGACGCTGGCGAAAGTGGTCCGCGCGCCGCCGGCCCACCCCGCGGCCGCCCGGTGCGCGGCAGCAGCAGCCACACGGCGCACACGACGTCAGCACCCGCCACGGCGCGCGGCAACGCGCCGCGTCTTCGTCCCGTGCGCGCGAACGACAGCAGGATCAGCGTGCAAGGAGGGCCTCGTGCCGCGCCGACGCGCCGCGCCGACCCGCGCGCCGCGCACGGCACACAGCGACGAGCGCGGCACGGGCAAGGCACGGGCAGCGCGCAACGCGGCACGAGGGACACACGGCAAAGTGCACGGAAGACACAGAGCCAGAAGCGACGGGAAAGTGCAGGCCGCGTCAGCCGCCTTCTCGAAGCTTCCGCCGCCCGATGACGTGGCAAGCCGTCATGAAACAGTTACGTGACACTGTGCAGCCTCGGACGCGTGCTTGGCGCTGCTCTGCTCGTCTGAGGTCTGGACGCGTGCGCGCTAGCTGGCTCTGTGTGTGCACGCTCTGTGTGCTCGTGTGCGCCCGATCATTGCGGCCCTGCGCGGCGCACAAAGACCAGCGGTGTGGCCTCGCGCGCGGGGAAGATCTCAAACGGTGACCCGAGCGTGTACTCGATGCGCGCCGTCCGGCCCTTCGGCAGCCGCAGCTCAAAGGCGCGCACGAGGTGCGACACGATGCACTTGATCTCGTGCGTCGCGAAGAAGCGCCCCTGCGGTGCGCGTCAACATTGGCGCGTGTGCCAGTGTGCCTCTCTACCACGCACGGGGCACGCGTGCACACCGCCGCCGAACGCGAGCATGTACTTGTTGGCCCAGCCCTGCGACATCAGGTGCGCGCCCTTCTCCTGTGCGGCCTGTCAGTGCGGTGCGCCGCCGAGCGCGCCCGGCGCACCGCGTATCGCTCGGGCCGGAACACGTCCGAGTCCGGGAAGAGGCGCGGGTCCATGTGCACCGCGTACGGCGAGATCGTGCACAGCGCGTGCTTGGGGATGGTCACGCCGGTGCTGAGCGTGAGCGCGTCGTCGACCGTGTACCTAAACGCGCCCAGGCTTGTCGCAAACGACAGGCGGAAGCTCTCGCGCATGACCATCTCCATGTACGGCACACTCGTCAGGGCCTGCAGCGGCGCGGTGAGCGACACGCCGAGCACGCAGGGGTAACACGCGCGCCGCGCACCGCGTGTGTCAGCTCGGGGCCGTGCGCGGCCATCACGGCCCGCTGCTCCTGGTGCAGACGCGCCTGCACGTCTGGGTGGCACGCGATGTCATACAGCAGATGCAACAACCCGTTGCGCGTGGTCGACATAGACCTGGCACAACGCGCGGCGTCAGAGCAGCGCAAGCTGGCCGTGCGCACGCGCGTGCCCGTACCCGAGGATGGCCCAGCCGATCGTGTTGACGATCACCTCCTCTCTCAGCGGCGCGCCGGTGTCGTCGTCCGGGGTGTCGATGAGGAACTGGAGAAAGTCGTGCGGCCGCCCGGTGGCGTCGTCGTTTGCGTGCTGCACCGCTGTGACGAGCGCGTGCCCGTGCTGCCGCACGCGCTCGCGTATCTCCGGCACGAGCACACGCTCGAGCAGCGCGACGTGCCGCGGGAACCGCCGGGCCATGAGCCGCGCTGCCCAGTCGCCGAGCCTGCGACGGCCATCTCAGCGTGCGAGCGTGCGGGCGGGCGGAGCACGCGCACAGTGCGTAGATCATCGTCACGGCGTCCATCTCCGCGTACAGCTCGCGGAACGTGCGACGCATCTCGGGCAGGTCGCCGATGCGCTCGCCAAAGAAGGCGCGGGCGCCGCACGCGGCGATAATGTTCTCGGCGAAGCCCACGACGTCCATGACCGTGCACTCGTCGCGTGGCAGCAGCCGGCGCGCCTCGTCGGCGACGGCGAGCGCGAGCACGGGCGTGAACGTGCTGAGGCGGTTGTTGAGCTGCATCCTGCGGTCCGTGTCAAGGACCCATCGCGCTCGCTCGCGCAGCCGCCCCGCGCGCACTTGCACGCCGTGCCGTGGTACGGGTGGAACGGGCGCTCGTTGCCGAGTGTGTGCTGCGCGCCCATGAGCTTGACGAGGGCGTCGGCGCTGGTCAGGCTCGCGTCGTGCCGGAACAGCTCGCGCACGAGCTCGGCGTCGGCCACGACGACAAACTCGCTGCCGCTCACGAGCACGCGGAAGACGGGGCCATACGCGTCGATGCACGCGCGGATGAAGCGGTGCGGGTCCTGCGCGGGCGGATGTTGGCCGCGATGTCGCAGCGCATCGCACATACGATCTTGAGGTACAGGCTGTGCCCGAGGAACGGCAGCGCACCGCGCACGACCGGCGGCAGCCGCACCGCCCCTTGCGCATCGGCAGGCGCCGCGTGCCGCGCCCGCCACACCGCGACGACGAGCGCAACGACGGCGAGCAGCAGCGCGATGACCACAGGTACCATGACAATGCGACTTTCGAGACAGTCCACGTGGCCCGGGGCGGCGCCGGCAGAAAAGCGACTGACACGTCGTTGTGCGGCGCGCAGAGGGCGGCGCGCAGAGGGCGGACGGCGGCGGACGGCGGCGGCGGCGGCGGCGCTTCGACCATGGTCCGCTACATGCTTGTGACCGGCGGCGTCATCAGCGGCATCGGCAAGGGGATCATCGCGTCGTCGGCCGGGCTGCTGCTCAAGTCGCTGGGCCTGCGCGTCACGGCCATCAAGGCGCGCTCTCTGTCGTCCCTCACGCTCGTCGCGCTCACGTTCGTCGTGCTCACGCAGATCGACCCGTACCTCAACATCGACGCCGGGCTCATGAACCCGCACGAGCACGGCGAGGTCTTCGTGCTCGACGACGGCGGCGAGGTCGACCTCGACCTGGGCAACTACGAGCGCTTCCTCGACGCCACGCTCACGTTCAACAACAACATCACCACGGGCAAGATCTACAACAACATCATCATGAAGGAGGTACTGCCGCCGCGGACGCGCCCGCCAACGCGCCACTGACCGCACGCACACGAACACGCACAGCGCCGCGGCGACTACCTCGGGCGCACCGTCCAGGTCATCCCGCACGTGACCGACGCGATCATGGACTGGATCGACAAGGTCTCGCGCGTGCCCGTGGACGGGTCGGAGGACGAGCCGGACGTGTGCATCATCGAGGTACGCGCGCACAGCGGCGCGGCGGCACGGCACTCACGTCACGGTCGCGCAGCTCGGCGGCACCATCGGCGACATTGAGAGCGCGCCGTTCGTCGAGGCCATGCGCCAGTTCCAGTTTCGCGTGGGCCACGAGAACTTTTGCCTCGTGCGCCGTGGTTGCCACCGTCGCTGCGTGCGCGCTCACTGCCGCGCAGGCGCACGTCTCGCTCGTGCCCATCGTCGGCGGCGGTGAGCAAAAGTCCAAGCCGACGCAGGCCAGCGTGCGCGACCTGCGCGGCCTCGGCCTGTCGCCCGACTTTGTGCGCGGGCCTGCGCGTGCGAGCGCGGCCGTGCTCACCGCGCGCGCGCAGATCATGTGCCGCGGGCAAGCCGAGATTGAGGACTACGTGCGTAGCAAGATCGCCATGTTCTGCCACGTCGACGCGAGCAACGTGCGAACGCGGCACACGCTACGCCGTTCGCTCTGAGACGCCGCGCGCGCCCGCAGGTCGTCGGCGTGCACGACTGCAAGTCTATCTACCACGTGCCGCTGCTCCTGGAGCAGCAGGGTGCGCGTTTGCGGCCGCGTGCTGCAGCGGTGGGCTCGAGCGGGTGGGGCTCCTACACAGGCTTCCTGGCGTCGATCGTCAAGCGCCTCAAGCTCGACACCGAGCTGCTGCCCAGCCGCAAGGCGTCGTCGCTGCTGGTCAAGTGGCGCATGGTGGCGGAGCGGTGCGGTCACAACAGTTGTGGTGCAGCACCACAGGTCCTGAGGCGGCTGTCCCGCGCGCGCAGCAACGAGCGCGCGATCGACGTCGTGCACATCACCATCGTCGGCAAGTACGTCTCGCTAATCGACTCGTACATGTCGATCATCAAATCGCTCGAGCACGCCGCGCTGTACTGCAACTGCAAGCTGCAGATCACCGTGCGTCCCTGCGCGCTCGCTGCGGCCGGCGGAGCTCACGCCGCGCGCAGTGGATCGAGTCGGAGCACCTCGAGGAGGGCTTCAAGGAGCGCAACCCGGGCAAGTACCACGACGCGATGCGAACGCTCGTCAGCAGCCAGTGCGTCCATGGCGGGCCGCCTGCACATCGTTGCTGACAGGCGGCGCCCCCGCAGCGGGATCATTGTGCCGGGTGGGTTTGGCGAGCGCGGGTTCGAGGGCAAGGTCGTCGCGTGCAAGTGGGCGCGCGAGAAGAAGTGCGCGGCGGCCTGTCTGCGCCGGCCGTACTGAGCTGAGCGCAGGATCCCGTACCTGGGCATCTGCTTGGGCCTGCAAGTGGCCGTGGTTGAGTTTGCGCGCAACCTGCTCGGCTACGAGGGTGCGCAGCCACCTGGCCTGCGTCTGCGCCTGACCACCCCGGGTGGCAGACGCCCACACGACCGAGATCCGCCCGCAGACCGCGCGCCCGCTCGTCATCAACATGCCCGAAGTGTCGACCACGCACCTGGGCGGGACGATGCGCCTGGGCAGCCGCGTGACCGTCTTCGTCAAGGACGGCGTGATGAGTGCGTCTGTGCGCGCGCATGCGTCTGCAGTTGAAGGCTCACGGTGCATTGCGCCAACACAGAGACGCTCTACGGTGCGGACAAGGTCAGCGAGAGGCATCGGCACCGCTACGAGGTGCGCCGTGACGCGTGGCATTACGCGCGGGCTCACGCACGCCCACGCGCGCACAGGTCAACACGCAGTACTTGCCCGAGCTCGAGGCTAAGGGGCTGCACTTTGTCGGCCACGACGAGAAGGCCGAGCGCATGGAGATCCTCGAGCTTGAGGGTGCGTAGAGCGCGCGGGCGCGCCAAGGACGCTTGATGGCTGAGCACGCGTCGCCAGGTCATCCGTACTTTGTCGCAACGCAGTTCCACCCCGAGTACAAAACGCGCCCGCTTCGCCCCTCGCCGCCGTTCCTCGGGCTCGTCCTGGCCACGACGAAGAAGCTGCAGGCGTTCCTGCTCGACCGCAGCGTGGCCGGGTACAAGGCCGAGCACGCGCCGTCGGCCGTCGTCAACGGCGTGGCAGAGTGACCGTGCGCGTGTGTGCGCCTTGTCGCGTGCATTGTGTGCGAGTGCTAGTGGTACAGCATGTGGTCCGAGTCGTTACGGGACGGGGACACCGTCCTCAAACAGCGCGCGGCCGTCCACGTCGGTCGCAGCGCCCAGCCGTCGACGCAGCGGCTCAACGAACCACAGCTCCTCGGGCGGCAGCTCGCGCGGCAGCGTGCGCACGGCTTCCGTCGGCGCCCCGCTCGCGCGTCCGCTCGCCGGCCCTGCGCGCGCGCCAAACAGGTTGACAAAGTGCCACACAGCCGCGTCGTCCGGGTCCGTCATGCCCGACGGCGGCAGGAACGGCGCAAGCTGGTCCCAGTAGTGGACGTCGAGCGCCGCGACCGCGTCCGGCTTGAACGCGAGCTTGGGCCACTCCATTTTGTCGAGCACGGTCGAGAACTGCGTGGCGATGAGCCGGCGCGGGTCGTACGTCTCCTGCACGTGCTCAACCCTGCTGAAGCGCACGCCCGAAACGCGAGTGTCGCGCCCGAACGAGTCGGGCCGCCAGACGGTGCTGCTGTCGTGGAACGCGTCGAGCCACTCGGCCACCATGCGCCGCCCGCTCGCGTAGAAAAACTCGTCCAGGTCCCACTGTGCCGTCCACCGCGTGCGGCCGATGCTGCGCAGGTGACAGTGGCTCAGCGCGACAATCTGGTCGTAGTAGTGGCGGTTGCGCCGCACGTAGTCCAAGTTGACCGTCAGACCGGGCCACAGCACGGGCTCAAGCTCGACGTCCTCCGCCGCCAGCTCGCGCGCCAGGTGGTGCAGGTACGCGAGCGCGTCGCCGTTGCGGTCGTACACGACAAACCGGTCGACGCCGCGCAGCACGTGGTAGTGCACAAACTCGGCCAGGAGCCGTGCCGGCAGCGAGCGCGCAAATGCCACGCACAGCGTCACGTTGCGCAGGCGGTGCGCGCGCTCGACCAGGGGCACGCGCACGTAGACGTCGTGCGCACGGTCGACGAGCATCGGCGGCGCGTCCAGGTCGCCCAGCACGTCTGCAACGGCGGCCGGGCTGCTGTTGCTGCTGCCACTGCTGTCGTCGCCATCGTCGCCGCACACAAAGTGCCCGTTGCGCACGCCCGCGGGCAGATGGCAGGTGATCAGGTTGATGCCCTGGTTGATCGTCGTGCGGCACGGCAGGGCCACGGGCGCGGCGGGCAGGGCGGGCGCGGTGACGAGCAGCTCGAGATGCAGCGCCGCCGAGCGTGGGCTGGGCATGTACTGCACGTAGTCCGGGTGGACGTAGCCCGCGTTGTCCTCGAGCAGCGCCGCGAACTGCAGCTGTCGCCGGCCGTGTGCGCCGGGCGGGGCTGGGTGGTTGTGCGACGTGACCCAGGGCGCCATCCACGCGCCATCGCACAGCAGGCGCGCGCCAAAGACGTGCAGCGTCGCGTTGAGGCGCGGCACGGGGCGCGAGACGGCGTCGGTCGCGAGCTGCAGCGTGCTCGCCACGGGCACGTCCTCGCCGCCATCGGGGCGCCCGCACGCCACGGCCACGTTCGGGAAGGCCACGCGCACGCGCTCGTCCCGCAGCATCGCCGCCTCGCCACGCCGCAGCCCGAGGCGGAACGTGCCGAGCGCGAGCAGCGCGCCGAGCGCCGCGATCAGCGCGAGGACGGCGACGCGTCGGGCACGCGGTGTCACCATTTCGCCACGGCTACAAAACAATTGTAATTTAGCCTTCGCGGGCATAACTATCGCGTGGATGGATCGGGACAATGACGCGGACCTCGACGCGGACGAGGCGGCGCGCGACGCGGCGGCCCACGCGGCGCAGGACAGCGAGCACGGTGCCGTCCGGGCGGCCGATGCGCGCGCGCTGATCGCGTGCTGATCGCGTGCTGGTCGGGCAGGCGGGCCGCCGCCCGAGGAGTACGACATGAGCGACGCGCCTGATGACTTGGACGTGCGTGCGCACCAGGACGCGCGGCACACGTGAACCGGGGGGGGCACGCGGCGCCCGCAGGAGCTGACGATCACGCACGAGCGTCTCGCGCGCGTGCCGGACCTGACGCGCCTGGTCGAGCTAGAGGCGCTCACGCTGCGCCAGAACCGGATCAAGCGCATCGAGCGGCTCGAGCACCTGGCCGCGCTCGAGGATCTCGATCTGTACGACAACCTGATCGAGCGCATCGAGAACCTCGAGCGGCTAACGGCGCTGACGTGCGTGCATGGCCTCGATTGCGGCTGCGCGCGGCCGACGGCGAGGCAAACGCGCGCAGACGCCTCGACCTCTCGTTCAACCGCATCCGCAAGATCGAGAACCTGGACGCTCTCGCGGAGCTGCGCGAGCTGTACCTGATCAGCAACAAGCTGACCAAGATCGAGGGCCTCGGGGGCCAGCGCAACCTGCGCAGCCTCGAGCTGGCGTCGAACCGACTGCGCGTGCGTCATCGGCTGGCGCGGCTGGCCGGCGGTGACGGCGACGGCGTGACCCGGCGCACAGGTGATCGAGAACCTCGAGCCCGTGGCCGCGCACCTCGAGTCGCTCTGGCTCGGTCGGAACAAGATCGAGCGGCTGCAGGCGCGCCGCCCACGGTCGCGCGCACGCGAGTTGGCTGACGCGACGGCGGCTCAGAACCTCGCGAGCTTGCAAAACCTCAAGATCCTCAGCATCCAGGTGCGCCGATACGCGCGCGGCCGCGTGCGCTCACGGGCGCGACGCGCAGAGCAACCGCCTGACCAAGATCGAGGGCCTCGAGGGGCTTGTCAACCTGGAGGAGCTTTACCTGAGCCACAACGGCATCGAGCGCCTCGAAGGCCTCGAGCACAACGTGCGCTTGCCTCGCACGTGCGCACGCGCCCGCCTTATTCGGTCCGCGCGAGGCAGCTCAAGCTGACAACGCTCGACGTCGCCGCGAACCGCATCCGCAAGCTCGAGAACATCGCGCACCTCGTGAACCTTGAAGAGTTTTGGGTGCGGGCCGCTGACTGCGCACGGCCGGCGTGACGCCCTCGCTGCGCAGTGCAACAACAACCAGGTGAGCGAGTGGTCGGACCTGGAGCAGCTTGCGGGCGCGACGCAGCTGGCGACAGTGTACTTTGAGCACAACCCGATCGCGAAGGATGTCAACTACCGGCGCAAGGTCAAGCTGGCCCTGCCGTCGCTCAAGCAGATCGACGCGACGTACGTGCGCTGAGGGCCCTCCTGAGCGTGAGCATTGTGTTCTGTGCAAGCGCCGCGAACGAAACTGCTCTACAACGCCATCTCTTGCAGGAATTGCTTGTAGATCGCCATAAACTTGGCCACAAACGCCTCGAGGTGGAAGATCGGCTTGCTGCCGAGCTGCATCCGGTGCTCGTACAGCGCCGCCTGCTGCAGTACCTCGCTCTTGAGGTCGCTGTCGATCAGCTTGGCGAGCTCAAACGCGAGCACCTGCAGCCGGCGTCAGGTGGGGCGTGGCCACGCGGGCGCCGCACCTTGAGCACGGTCGTGGGCGGAATGCAGTGCACCAGCAGCTCGTACAGCCGCGCGCGCGTCTCCTGCAGCCGCGCGGGCGACTGCTCGGCGATGACGGCTCGAGCAATGTCCTGCGTGTACTTTTGCCAGTCTGCGACCTCGACCGGCTGGTTGTCCACGAAGGGGTACCTGTGCGCCAGCCGTCAGGGCGCCTGCAGCACGCGGCATTGTGCAAGGCGCGGCACCGCTGGGCGTGCGCGGCCTCAAGCATGAGCAGCGCGCGGCGCAGGTTGCGCTCGGAGGCGACTGCGATACGTCTGCGGCGCGCTCAGCTAACGCAAGGCGCTCGCACGTCTCGCGCGCACCGCGCAAACGCCTCGGGCAGCTGGATGCGCTCCTTCTGCGCGACCTTGTCCAGGATGTGGCAGACCTGCGCGACCATCAGCACACGTCGCGGCGCGCACGGCGCACGCACGTCGTCCACTGACGGCGCGGGTACGCGAACGAGCAGGCAGCGCGAGCGGATCGGCGCGATCAGCTTCGACGTGGCGTTGCAGCAGATGATCATGCGCAAGTTGCCCCTGCGCCGCCGCGTTTGTGAGGCGGCGCGGCTTCTCTCTTCGCGCGAGACGCACATGTACTTCTCCATCGTGCGGCGCAGGCCCGCCTGGGCGTCGCGCGTGAGCAGGCCTGCCTCATGCACAACGACGACTGCGGTAGCCACGCGGGCGCGGCATCAGCACCCTCGACTCACACCCGCGGGGCTGTGCCGCGCGCCTTTGAAGCTGCGCGGCGAGCCGAGGTCGAGCTGCTGCGTCTGCGCGATCTCCTTGATCACCTCCTGCACAACGACGCGGTCCTGGTTGCCGACGTCGCTGCGCGGCGTGCGCGGGCCCAGCGTGAGCGCACGCCGCGCGGCCCAGCGGCGCGCACCTCGGGTTCATCTCGATGTGGTAGTTGCTGCTGATCACGTTCAGATCCATCTTCTTGCCCGACGGCGTCTGCGCCGCGCGCGCGCCGGTCACCCGCGTGCGTCCCGGTACACGCGGGCGCGCGGATGCACGCACCTCGAACGCCTTGTGATCGATCTTGAGCTGCAAGGGCGGCGCATCCGCGGTAAGCGACGTCGGCGCTGGCACAGCGGCTCACCTTGTCGACGCCGGCGCCAAAGATCTCGCGCAGGACGGCGTTGATGCGGGTCTTCTTGCCTGCGCCCCGCACACGCCCGTGTGAGCCTCGACGCCACCCGCACGAGCAGCCGCTCGGCGCGCACCGGCACCCGGCGGGCCGAAGACGACGAGGTGGGGGAAGTCGCCCGCGTTGGCCTGTCGGTCGCGCGGACGGTCAGCGGCGCCTCACGCTGCCTCACACCGCGCGGCCCCCCCCGCACCAGGCGCCGCAGTTGCTCCGTCACGTCCGGGTGGTGGTCCAGCCGGTCGAGCGACGTCGGCCGGTGCCGGTCGACCCACAGCGCGCCCGACATCGCGCCCGGCACTTGGCGCCAAAAACTGTCACGGTTGTTCGGAGTATGTGACACACACACTTTACCCGGGTGAGATGCGCCCGCCCAGACATGACGACGGGGCAGTACCGTACGGCGGGCGCGGTGCTGCTCGATGGGCGCGTGTTGGTGGTGGGCGACAGCGACATCTGCGGCGACCGAAGGCCGACGAATGGACGCGCACATCATGGGCTACGTCCAGGTCATCAACCAGATCAAATTCACCTCAAAGGCACACAGTGAGCACTGTGATCCGTGTCAAAAGCCAGCACTACGGCGATCACTCAGCTTGCGAGCTCAGACTTGGTCGGCTCGGGCGCACCCGCAGCGCCCTCGTCCGCGAGCGACGACACGTCCGTACCCGGCGCCTCGGTTGATACGTGGCTGGCGTTGTCCGGGAAGGCCATCATGAACCACGGGTGCTCCTTGACCTGGTCAAGGCTGCGCAAGCACGAGCGCCGGGGTCAGCATGCCGTGCCGTGCCGCGCACGCACGCCGGGCGCACGTAAGGCGCTGCGCCGGGTCTCGCTGCAGCATGCCGAGGATGAGCGACCGCGCGTGCTCGCTCACGACCGGGGCGTCGGCCACGTCCTGGTCCTGCGGGAAGCACACGCGCGCCGCCCAGATCTCCTCGCGCACGCGGTGCCGCTCGTCCGCGCCCGACAGCTTGCGCGAGATTGGCCCAAACGGCAGCCGCGCCGTCAGCAGCGCGTACAGCAGCACGCCGAGCGCCCACACGTCCGACGCGAACGGGTGCTTGCCCGCGGCCAGCTCGGACCGCCGCGGGAAGAGCAGCTCGGGCGCGGCATAGAACAGCGAGCCAAAGATGGCCTGGTTGGGCTGGCGACCAGAGATTTCGGCGGGGACGGTGCGCGGGACCCAGGCGAAGGCCCACTTGAAGATGTTGACGGCGGTCTGCAGCGCCGACGTCCCCGCTGCCGCCGCGTCGCCGCCTGTGCCCGCCGCCGCTGCTGCTCCGGGTGCCGACGCGGACACGGATGTTGACGCGGGTGCTGTCGACGTCGCTGCCAGGAGGTTCTCGGCGCTGGCCGAGCGCGAGGGCGCGCTGACCTTGCGCGCGCAGCCAAAGTCGACGAGCTTGATCATGCCCGTGGCGTCGTCCAACACGACGTTCTCGAGCTTGATGTCGCCGTGCACGAAGCCCATGGTCTGCGGCGCGGCGGCGGCTGAGTGCGCAGGCTGATGTGGGAGGACAGTGCGAGCGCACGCACGTGGATGTACTGCAGCACACTGACGAGCTGCGTGATGACGCCGCGAGCCTGATCCTCGGTGCGCGCGCCGGCCTCGCGCACGAGCTTGGCGAGGTCGCGCCCGGGGGCGTAGTCGAGGATGACGCCGACGCGCGTGGGCTCGTCGACGATGCCGTGGATGCGGACGAGGTTTGGGTGGTGCGTGTGCAGGCGCATGAGCACCGCGGTCTCGTTGGCCACGAGCCGGCGCAGCTCGGAGGCGGCGGCGGGGCTGCAGTCGGCGAACCCAACGCTCTTGACAACGCGCGCGCCGCCGGGGAGCAGCCGCACGATGCTGTGCGCGCCGTACCCGACCACCTCCTGCTCGAGCCCGGCGTCGGGCCGCCCGGCCGCCTCGAGCACGGGCTCGCCCTCGAGCGCGTCCCACTGCCCGTCGCGCGCCTCGTCCGCCGCATCCGCCGCCGCCGCCGCCGCCGCCGCCGCCGAGGGATGATCCGCCGCATGCGCGTCACGTGCCGCATCCGCCGCCATGGGTGTCGCGCTGTCTGTGCCGCGCGCTTGTGATGGCCGGCGGCACTTTGCGCCTCTCTCTCTCTCTCTCTCTCTCTCTCTCTCGCCTCGTCGCCTCTGTCGTCGCCTCGTCCGCCGCCAATGCTCCTGCGCCTGCGCCCCGCCGTCGCCGCGACCGTCCTGCGCCCGGCGCTCGCCCGCGCGTACCACCAGAACGTGCGTGTTCACGCTCTTAGCACGACTGCCCGCTTGCTGACGTGAGGGGGACGCGCGCAGGTCATCAACCACTACGAGAACCCGCGCAACGTCGGCTCGCTCGACAAGAACAGCGCCGCCGTCGGCACGGCCGTCGTCGGCGCCCCCGCGTGCGGCGACGTGATGAAGCTGCAGGTGCGCGTCGGACGTCGCGCCGGACGTTGCGCCGGGCTGAGCCGCGAACGGCACAAAGATCGAGGTCGACGACCACGGCAAGATTGTCAACGCCAAGTTCAAGACGTTCGGCTGCGGCTCGGCCATCGCCTCGTGCGCGCGCGCGCGCTCTGCGGCCGCGCGGCTCGCGACGTCGCGCTCACCGCCGCGGCCCTGCCGCTACAGCTCGTCGCTCGCCACGACGATGATCATCGGCAAGAACCTGGATGAGGCCAAGACCATCAAGAACACCGACATCGCGCGCGAGCTCAGGTGCGGCCGCGGGCAGAGACACGATGCATGTGCGATGCGCTCAGCCGCCGATGCCGCCGCGCGCAGCCTGCCGCCGGTCAAGCTGCACTGCTCGATGCTCGCCGAGGACGCTATCCAGGGCGCGATCAAGGACTACCACAAGAAGCGCGCCCAGCGCCCCGACGCGCCCGCCGCCGCCGCCGCCGCCCAGGCGCACGCCGCGTGAGCGTCTTGCGTGTTCTGTTTCCGTATGCACACAGCTGTACTCGTGCGCGAGTGCGCGCGATCCGCTCATTACTGCAGCGCAAAGCCGAGCACGACGGCCGGCGGACTCGCCGCGGGCGGTGTACTCCCGGCCTTGGCCGCCGCCGCCACCGCCTTGAGCCCCGCCGAGAGCGACGACGGGCTCCCCGTCGCCTTGGTCGAGAAGGCCGCGCGCGCGGGGTTGGGCATGAGCGCGCCCAAGGGCGGCGTGTCGGCTGCTGCGGCCGCCGCTGTTGCTGCGGCGGCGGCGGGCGCAAAGCCCCGCGCGGTCGCGTGCGCCGGCCGGACGCTCTTCCTGCTGCTGGGCGTGCGCTCGCCGTCGCGGTCGCGGTCGACGAGCATCGCGTCCACCACGTCGCCCTCGCCGTCGTCGTCGTCGTCTCGCCCAGGCGCCGTCGCCGCCGCCGACGCCGTGCCGCCGACGCTCGCGGCCATGTACTTGGGGCTGGCCTCGGCCAGCACGACCCGGAGCTTCTCGGAGCTGCGCGCGCCGTCAGCGCCGTCAGTGCCGGCTGGTCTCACGCGCACCTGTCGGGCATAAAGTGCGAGAAGACGACGCGCACGTCGCGGTGCAGGAACACGTGCCGCCGGCCCGTGCACACAAACTTGAGGTGTACGGCGTAGCGCAGGCCGTGCGGAGGCGTCTGCGAGTAGCTGGTGCAGGGGCGAGCGTCAGTGCCGCAGCGGGCGAGCGAGCGTGGCGTGGCGTGCCTCTTCTGCCGCAGGAACGTCTTGGTGCCACTTGGCATGTCGCTAAAGTCGTACGAGACGAGGAACACCTTGACGACGGTCTTGTTGGGGTTCTTGATGATCTGCGCACGACGTGGGGTGTCAGCTGCGTCTTGGTGTCACGCACGCGCACACGCCGCGCACCAGCTGCAACATGCCCTTTGGCGGCAGGCGCATGAGGCCCGGCGGGTTGCGGTCCTGCAGGCCGCGCTCAAGGTCGACCATGCCGACTGCCGGCGCGCTCAGCGACTGTGCGGGCGGGCGACCCTCACGCACCGTACGGCGACGGCAAGTTGTCGAGCGGCGAGAGGTAGAACGTGGCCGGGCACGGCAGGATCACGTGTGGCGGGCACTTGAGCGAGGGCTTGCACTTGCCTGTGCGCGCGCGTCGTCAGGAATATTGCCCCCCCCCCCCCCCCCCCCCCCCCTCTGCGCTGTGTCGCCGCGCACCCTGCCCAAACACGCCAATCTCGGCCACAAAGTCGATAGGCTTCGAGGGCGACGACGACATGCGCCCGTTCAGGATCGACTCCTGCGCGCGGGCTCAGTGCGCGACAGACGGCGCAGCCCGCGCGCGCATGCCTCGTACGAGCCCAGCAGCGACCCAAACATCTCGCCCGATAGCTGCCGCGCGCCAAAGCCGCCGTCACTCAGGCGCGAGCGCGTGAAGGACGGCGACGGGCGCGGCGACGCGCGGTACAGGAACGGGTCGGCGGCCAGCTTATGCGAGGACGCGACGTCGCCGTGGTCGGTCGCGTCTGTCCGGGTGTGAGCTGTGCGTGCACACACACAGCAGGCCGGCGGGCGCACGCACTGCTCATGCCCGCGCTGTCTTCGTCCGACGACGAGAACCGGCTGATGTCCTGCCGCAGCCGCGAACCGATGATCATCGGCGCCGACGTCGACAGGACCGGGGCGCGCATCCCGTCGCCGTCTCCGTGGCCATCACCGTCGTCGCCGTCGCCGCCGTGCTCGTCGTCGCCCGGTGGCCGCGCGCCCACGTCGATGCCAAAGAGCGACATCGGCCGCCCGTACGCGTTTTGCTGGTAGCACACGTGCGACCACGTCAGTCGCAGTGACGCTGGCGAGCGAATGAGGCCACTAACCGCGTCGGGGCGCGCCATGGCCTGGCCGAGGTGCAACTCGGCCATCGCCGTCGCCCGCTTGACCAGCAGCGGCTCGGGGCGGGGGCTGCCGAGCGGCTGCACGTGGTGCTGCACGCGCGACACGTCCTGGCGCGGCACGGCGACGGCGTCGGTCTTGAGGCGCGCGGTCTGCACAACGACGTCGAGTTCCCTGGTGCCGTCGTCGTCGTCGTCCTCGTCCTCGTCGTCGTCCTCCTCGTCGTTGTCCGCAGCGCGGCGCACAAACGGCGCGGCGACGGCAGCGGCCGGGGCGCGCGCGGACGACGAGGCGTCCGTGGCCGGATCGTGGAAGCGCCAGAAGTGGACGGCGAGGACGATCGTGCCGAACGAGGTCTCGGCGGGGCGGAAGCGGTGCACGGCGACCCAGGGCGGGTCGTTCTGCGGGGCGCGCGCACATGTCAGACGAGCCGACTGACGGGCAGGCCGATGGGCGCGCCTTGTGCTCGGGGAAGGGCGGCGGCGCTGCGCTCGACACGCTGCGGCGCGGGGCGGCGCGTCAAGGGCGGCGGCACGGCAGGCGGTGCAGACGGCAGGCGGGGCGCACGTGACGGCGAGGGCGGCCTTGGGCATGGCGCCGCTGCGGATGCGCGCGTCGAGCGGGAGGGCGCGCAGGCGGCTGTAGAGCGACTGCACGAGCACGACGAGGTCGCTGTTGCGCTGCTGCTGCTGCGACGACTGCTGCTGCTGCTGCTGCTGCTGCTGCTGCTGCCCGCCGTGCGGCTCGTACGTGAGCGTCCACCGCTCCAGCAGCCAGCCCTCGCGCGTCACGTCGATGTGCACGGCCTCGCCGTTCTTCCACGCGTCGAGCCGCGCGCGCACGGCCGCGTCGGCTGCGGGCGGCGCGGGCGGCGCGGCGGGCGCGGTGCGCGCCTGGCTGTCACGTCAGTCGCGCGCCACGTCGGCGCCACCGCGACGTCATCCGTCGCCGCCGCCGCACCTGCAGCACGAGCAGCCCGATCTTGGGGATCAGCTCCATCCGGGCGGCGCGGTGCGGCGTGGCGGGCGGCGGGCGGGTGAGGCGGCTGGGTGTGGCGCGGACGGCGAGCGAGTGGCGGACGACAAGCAAGATGGAAGCGTGACAGTCGCGCACACAGGTCTCGCTCTGCTCTCTCAGTCGCTCTCTCAGTCGCTCTCGCTCTCGCCCTCGCTCTCGCTCTCACCGGTCTCGCCCGCTCGCTCAGTCCCAGAACTTGATCGTGCCGTCCCACGAGCACGTGGCCACCTTGGACGGCTCGTGCGGGTGCCACTCGCAGCCGATCGTCACCTGGTCGTGCACCTTCATGCTCCTGCCGCGCGCGCACACACACGCACGATCAGCTGCACACGCTCAGCCCGCCCGCCCGGCCGGCGCACTTGATTATTCTGCTCGTCTTCCAGTCCCAGAAGAACAGCTTCCCGACCGAGTCGCCGCTCATCACAAACCGCCCGTCCGGCGACACGCCCACCTGGCACGCGTACCCAGCCACGATGTGCCCGCGGAACGTCTGCGCCCGCCGCGCGGTCAGAGCACGTCGCGCCGCGTGCGACGCATGACGGCGCGCAGCGGGCGCGCCTTTTTTGCGTTTTGCCGGAACCGCTCGCCCGCGCCGTACACGACGATCTGGTTGTCCATCGACTGGCCGAGCCACCACTTGCCTGCGGGCGCAGACGGACGTCAGCTGCCGCGTCGCACATGCGCATACGCCCGCACTGCCGGGGTACATCGCCGCGGCCGACACGGCGTGCATGGCCGGGTCGGCGATGTATTTGATCGTCACGGGGATGTCCCTGCGCGGCGCGGCGATGTAAGCACAGCGCTCGCAGTGCAAGCGCAGCAGCAGAAGCAGCAGCCGCAGCACGCACCAGTCCCACACGCGCATCGTCTTGTCGTCCGAGGTCGACACAAAGCGCCGGTTGTTGTCGACGAACGTGATCGTGTTGACGGCGGCGAGGTGCTGGTCGTACTCCTGCGTGATCTGGTTCGTGCGCACGTCGTACTGCGCGTGCAGGCGCCTACGGCGTGAGCAGGGCGCGGACGAGGCAGACCAACACGCAAACTCCACCTGGATAATCTTCTTGTCGCCACAGCCCGCCAGGAAGATATGCTGCTTGTCGTCGTCCGGGTGATACTTGACGCAGTACGGCAGTCGCTTCATGTTGAACGACGCGGTGCACTTGCCTGCGCGCCTCGCTCAGCTCCGCGTCGCTTGCCATGCACAAGCACGCGCGCGCGCACCCGTCTCCGTGTCCCACTGCTTCACAAACTTGTCGTACGACGCCGTCAGGAACTGGCGCCCGTCGTTGGTGAAGCAGATGTCGCGCACGGCCTTGGAGTGGCCCATGTACGTGCGCAGGCATTGGCGGTTGTGGTACACGTCCCACAGCTGCGCCCGGGGGTCGCCACCGTCATCATCGCACGCGCACGACATCGAACTGCGGCGCGGACGCACCTTGACTTTTGTGTCCATGCTGCATGACAGGAGCAGGTGCGCCGACTTGGGGAAGAAGCGGATCGCCGTCACCCCCTTCGTGTGCCCGGTCCTGGCAGCGCGCCGCCGCGTGAGCACGCGCGCCGCCGTCGCCGCCCGGGCGCACCATGTGTGCACGAGCCGCTTCGGCAGGAAGCACTCCTGTGCGCCAGGCTCGAGCGACAGGTTGACGTCGACGTCCTGGCGCGCGCATACACGCAGGCACGATGAGCAGCGCCCCGTGCGCGCGCGGGACGAGACGCACCGTGGGCACGTGCATGTACGTCCGGCCGAGGTAGTCGCGCTCGGCCTTGCCGTGGAACATGGTCTTCTCCACGCCCGGGCCGTACGTCATCTTCTCCTCCTCAGGCTTGTCGCCGGGCTGCGCGACCGGCTCGGGCTCGACCTAAGGTGGCGGCGGCGTGAGCGCGACCGCTCAGCCACACGCGCGCGCCGCGCTGTCGCACCGGCCGGTCGTTGATCAGGTGCATGCGCTCGCCCTCGAAGCCGGCCCACGGCCCCTCGTACGTGAGCGGGTCCTCGATCGGGTCGCCGACAGCTTTCCTCTTCTTGCGCTCGCTCCGGACCTTCTGCGGCAGGTCCTCGATCACCGTCACGGCTGCTCGCGCTCTGTCCGTGAGCCGCGGCACACGCACACGGCAGGCACGCGCGCACCGCCGATCTCGTCCGCGAGGGCCGTGTTGCCGACAACGCGTCTGCTGCCGGCGGCGTCGGCCGAGGGGTCGTACGCGTAGCCGAGGCGCGCAAAGGTGCGCCGCTGGGTCTCGAATGAGCCGTCAAACATGTCGTCGATCTCGACGTGGCCTGCACCGGCGCCGCCGTCGTGAGCATCGTGCCAGGGGCGTGCACGCGGCGCCAGCGGCAGCGGCAACGGCACCGGCGGCGTTGTTGCGCTGGCCGCCCATGCCGAGGTGCGCGAGCGGGTGCTGCGGGCCCTGCACAGGCGCGTACAGCGCCTCGTACGGCGCGTTGTAGGCGATGGCCTTGCTGGCCGGGTGGTGGTACGGCACGGCCATCCGCAGGTCCTGCCGCCGCCGCCGCCGCGCGGGTCAGCCCCCGGACGCGAGAGCGCGGCCCCGCGCACCTCGACGTGGACGTCGGGCGTGAGGTTGATCTGGAGCCGCGCGAGCGCCGCGCCGTCGGCCACGGGGGCGGTGCGTGCGGCGGCCGGCAGCGCGCCGAACGGCTGCTGCAGCGCGGCGGGCGCGTCGGCCGCGTCGGCGCCGGCGTCGTCGCCGTCCGAGTCGTCGCTGCCGTACGCCGCAAGCACGTCCATGCTGCGCGCGGCCGGCGGTGGCGGGGGGGGG